>JAHBCN010004800.1:0-60657 GCA_019359885.1 Listronotus oregonensis | reverse complement strand
TTTTCAGGTCCAAAACTGAAATTTTTTAAAAAATTTTTAAACATTTTTCTTAGCCTATTAATTTTGGTTTCTGGTAATAAGCGAGATAAAAATATAATAAAAAAATTTTAAAAACACTATGAACTACTTGACTTCGTGTTATACATTTATTTCATACAACGCAACGGAGTAAAACTTACCTTCCATGCCCCAAACCCAAAGCTGGCATTATTCCATTTTTAAAATAACATTTGGAACTTTTGGCGGTTTTTTAAAACCTTATTTTGAAACGACCTAATTTAATAGATGTTTCCACTAGGCAGTGAGATAAATAACTACATAACAACCATGGCTGATAAAATTGTAAAATTTGAAGGTCAGTGTTAAAATAGAAGTTTGTATAAGTAGCGATTTTAAACATAGGCGGAGACAGAGGAATGCATATCAATGAACATGTAAATAAATTTATAATTAAAGACATGCATACAATGCGAGTTTCTAACTTTGAAAATGTTAATTCTTTATTATAATGACAACGAGTCTAGGGACAGAGACCATTTTTGAACTTTGGATCGGGATTGATCCGCGGTGTTGCAGAGCCAAGCTCTTTGACATCTTTGGTGCGTTTTTTAAGTGTTATTATATTTATAATCTAACTTCTATGATTTTGTAAAAACATTTTAATATTCTCTTATTTTTAAAGTATTTTTTACATAAACAAAATTATATCAGGAAATATTATGATAACTACCCAATTTTAAAGATCAATAAATGTTATTGGAAATTTTATGCAGATTTCAATCAGCAGATGCTCTATTTTGAAATTTTTGCGGCATTTAATGAACTTCTGTTTTTCTTATTGGCCTTTAAAAATATTTTAATTTTTTTAAGTTTTAAATATAAAATTAAAGAGCAACCTAACACACTTACCAATAATTTATAATTAAAATAAAAATACAGGATTGTATAGTAGCCACAACCTTTTATACTAGAAGGCTGTGCTAGACAATAAATTACTTAAAATATTTAAAAAATGTGGTTCTATAAAATAACTTTTGTGTAACCTGATAATATTTATTTGACTCTTATATTGGCCACATAAAAATAAAGGATTTTTGTTTTTTTTAAGTCCTTTAATTCTTAACACCTTTATTTGTTTTCCATGAAATATTTTTACGTGCCGCTTCAAATAAGACACACGATTATTACAAAAAAAAATGCACAAATCGCAATGTTTTTTCGTATCTTTTTTCATCAACTCTAAATAAGTTAAATATTTAGTATAAAATGTTTTTAAATGTCTTTTTATTAATTATATTTGATACTAAAAGTCTTATTAAAATATAAAATTAGAAACATCCTTTAGTTTTTTATTATTTGAAAATAAAATATAAATTCTTTCCAGGATTTAGAAATTTTTAACATGGTTTTTAAGTTCGGTACATTACTGAGCACTAAGGCCTAAGCCCATTATGCTCTACACCAACCCTTAAGCATACACAGGTTCCGTATCCCTGTACTGTCCCTTATATATGCATTCCTTTGCACTGATATGGTGTTGTCATCTTGCTTACTAGAGCCCCAATTTCCTCACTAGTGATGCGAGTCCTGTTAGTGCTAGGAATCTTATGTCATTTAGGTCCATCCATGCCGTTCCTAAACATTTGCCTCTGAAGTGCCCTAGTGCTGGGCAATCTCTAAGTATATGTATGGCTTCCTCTCTTTCCTCTCCACACCATCTACCTATACTTGTCTCACTTTTTCCTATCTTGTTGAGATAGTGCCTGTTTCTACAATGACCTGTCAGTATTTCTCATTTGCACCCTTTATGCTCATCGGTCAGTCCTTCCATAGGTCTTCTCCAATAATAGCCCTTGATTGTTTGCTTTTTTTTCCAGTTCTCATCGAACCGTTTCTCTATCCATTTTGCTATCTCAGTCTGATCCGTGTTATATAAGATTCCCACGCTATATTCAGGTCCCAAATTGGCGAGTTTGTCAGCCATTTCATTTCCCGGGATCCCTTCGTGTCCAGCGACCCATTGCAGGGTGACTCTGCCGGTTTTCGTTAGTTTATTAATTGCTTCCGGACATCTATTCGTAAGTCCTGATCTGTGCACTGTATTTGTTATCGCCCTAATCGCTGCCTTACTGTCAGTACATATGGTTAACTTTCCCCTGTATTTTTTATTAAGGCAGTATTCTATGGCTTTGGCTATTTCCATAAGTTCCGCCTAAATTAAGCGTGCATATTTTCCCATTGTTCCATAGAACTTATAGTTCGTTCTTTCTTCATAGAAACCGAAGCCTGTGCGGCCTCCTTTCCTCGAGCCATCTGTATAGATAACTGTTCCTTCGCTTGGTGTCCAACAGCGTTTGTGAGCCCAGTCATTCGCCGATGCCATGTTCACCTTGTGCATAAAGTCTGGGGGATGCTATCCTGCTTCATCGAAAGAGCCACAGTTCTCACTTGGCCCATGTTGTCACAGTGCCCCCCTCATCCTTCACCGTACTCCACATTCCAGTCTTAGTGCCTCTGAGGCCTTGATCATTATCATTAAATATAGTATGTAAACAAATGTATTGCAAATGGGTTGCCTAAAAAACTACGGTTAAGGCTATAAATAATTTTTAAAAAATGTTTTGAAAATTTGTTGATAACTTCTGTATAAGGTCAATTTTTTTTTTTTATTCTACAGGACAGTACTAATACGCCACCAATTTTTGTCTTTTTTTTAATTTCAATTTTATAAATAGAAATTTTTGAAATTTAAAATTTAGAAATATTAAAATTTTTATTTATGAAGTTAAAGAAAAAAAATTAGTGGTAGGTATATTAATACCGTCATGCGGAATAAAAAATAAGAATTGATATTGGCAAATGGGTGAAGGACCTTCGCTTTTAGTTCAGATCCCCTCCTATAAATACAATTACAACCGGTGTTAAAGATAGGTTAAATTTTGTGTGAAAAATGTTTTTGTTTTTCTAAGGGCAGTCCACGAAGGGTAAAGGTTTATTACTAACGTACCGTATGTTTTCACTGAATAGGGGCCCTGGATCTAAGCGGTCGCTGCTTGCATGTCTAGGGAGTATTCCCAAGAATATTTTCTAATAGCACATACAAAATAACATCTGAACACAGAAAAAATCTGTGGTAATAGAGAAAGTGTTTTAAATAATGCAAGGCAAATTGTGTATAAACGAGATATTCAAAACATGTAAAAATATAAATGTTAGCAAATAAACTTACTTTTTTCAGCGCGAAATTATCCGGTCAATTTAGACATGCAAAGGTACAAAAATTCGCATAGAACTAAAAATTGGTAGGAATGTTCGGAACACCATTATATGTGAAATCTAAAAATTCCCCATCGATCCCGTGCCTGGAAAAAACATTTTCAAGGACAAAGGTAACAAAACGAGTTTTCGCGTTGGTAAATTTTATCAAAAAAATTTTAAACAGAAAGTGTAGATCGTAAAATCACGTATAAAAAATGTTTTAATACTTTTTTTTAAGAGCCACCGTTTCTAAGATATAACGGTTTAAAAAGTTGAAAATGCTGTATTTTCTTAATATGCACACGTTTCCACGCCACCTGTGAAGTAGTATACTTAGCGTTCTTTTTAATGTGGTTTTCCCGGTAGGTCTATTCCACGGTCTATTGTGATCCAGTTTAATTAAAAAATATGGAAAAAAGTAGTATTAAAAATAATGAAAGCGGTGTAACTGTTAAAAAACTGGGGAAAATTATTCGTCAGAATCATAATCGTCTAATTCTTCTGTTTCCTCTTCTACTTGTTCTTTTTCTCGTTTACCCGGTCCCTGTTCTTCTTCTTCTCCTTATTCTTCGTCTTGCTGGGTGCAAGTAAATTGCCTCAATAGCGATGCATTACACGTCTGCTTGTTGATATCATTTAAATCCTGTATTGCTGTGCTGTTGGTGATTGAATATTAGAGCACGACTGGCCGTGACACTTGTCTCCCCGCACCTGCACTCCGCAAAAACGGACCGCACGAGCGTTGACGACTATAAACAGGGCACTAAATCGTACAATATTTGTTCGCGCCAAACGTGAATTATAATTGAACCTTCTAATTTCAATTTTATTTTTTCTTTATTTTTTACTAGATTAGGTACAAAAAAAAATCCCGCATTCGGCAAGTGCTCAGCTTGGCTGCAACAATAGATACCTGTTTTTAATATGTGTCTTTTAAGGTGGGGACCTCACCGGCAACACTTGAATACAAAAATATTTCTCAGTGTTTGATACCTATTACTAAATAACTTAAGTTATGAATAGCGTTGCGAACGGATTAAAAATAATAAATATTTAATATATTTTTAGTTTATATTTGAACAATAAAATAGAATATAAATATGAACTAATAAATAAATGTTGTGTAGTAGGAGGATTTTAATTTCAGTGAATTTTAGAATATGAAGTAGCTGAAGTTACAAATTACCCATCCCTTAAATCACATCAGCGCCCTTAATTTTTTCTGGGCCCCTTACCGCCCCCCTCTAGGCCTCCAGCGCCCACAAAGGGGCGTTATCGCCCACTTTGGAAAGACTGGTCTAGTAGATAACCAAGCCACATTTGAACTTGATAATATACCTGAAATAGACATTGATGAGCAGAAGCAGAAGTTAAACGAAGACAAGCTAATTTTACTCGTTTTTTATTACGATTATTTCCTTCCTATTAATTTTGACTTTGGGGGGCCCCCAAAAAATTTTTAAAAATTAAAAAAAAAATTTTTTTAAAAAAAAAAAAATTTAAAAAAAACCCGGGTTTTTTTCCCAGAAAAAAATTTTTAAAAAAAAATTTTTTTTCCTTTTTTTTTTCCCCCCCCCTTTTTTTCCCTTTTTTTTTTTTTTTTGGGGGAAAAAAGTTTTTTTTGGGGGGGGCCCCAAAAAATAAAAAAAAAATTTTTTTTTTTTTTTTTTAAAAAAAAAATTTGGAAAAAACCCCCAAATTCCAAAAAAAAAAACCCCACCCCCCAAAAAAATTTTAAACCTTTTTTTTTTAAAAAAAAAATTTTTCCTAAAAAAAAATTTTTTTTTTTTTTTTTAAAACCCAAAAAAAAAAACCCCCAAAAAAAAATTTTGCCCCAAAAAAAAGGGTTTTAAAGGGGGCCCCCCAAAAAAAATTTTTAAAAAAATTTTTTCCTTTTTTCCAAAAAAAAAAATTTTAAAAAGGGGAAGGAAAAAATTAAAAATTTTTAAATTTTTTTAATTTTAAAAAAAGGGAAAAAAAAAAAAAAAAAGGGTTTTTAAAGGTTTTTTTTTAAAAAAAAAGGGGGGAAAAAATTTAAAAAAACCCCCCCCAAAAAATTTTTTTTTTTGGGGTTTTTTTGGGCCCCCCCCCAAAAAATCGGGGGAAAATTTTTTAACCCCTTTTAAAAAAAAAAAAAAAAAATTTTTTTTAAAAAAGAAAAAAAAAAATTTTTTCCCTTTTTTTTTTTAAAGAAAACCCCAAAAAAGGGGGGGGGGTTTAAAAAATTTTTTTTTTTTTAAAAAAATTTTTTTTTTTAAAAAAATTAAATTTTTTTCCAAAAAAAAATTTTGGAAAAAAATTTCCAAAAAAAAAAGGGGTTTTTAAAAGTTTTTTTTTTAAAAAAAAAAAAAAATTTTTAAATTTTTTTTCCAACAAAAAAAAAAAAAATTTTTTTTTTAAAAAAAATTTTTTTTGGGGAAAAATTTTTTCCCAAAATTAAAAAAAAAAATTTTGGGAAAAAAAAGGGGGGCCAAAAAAGAAAAAAAATTTTTAAAAACCGGGGGTTTTTTTTTTTTTAAAAAAGGGAAAAAAGGGGGGAAAAAAAAAAAAATTTTTTTTTTTTTTTTTTAAAAAAAAAAAAAAAAAAATTTTTTTAAAAAAATTAAAAAAAATTTTTTAAACCCAAAAAAAAAGGGAAATTTAAAAATTTAAAAAAAAAAAACCCAAAAAAAAAATTTTAAAAAAAAAAACCTTAAAAGAAAAAAAAGGGTTCAGGGGTTTTTTTTTTTTGGGGGGTTTTTTTTTAAAAAAAACCCCTTTTTTCCCAAAAAAAAAAAAAAAATTTTAATTTTTTTTTTTTTAAAAAATTTTTTTTTTTAAAAAAAAAAAAAAAAAAAAAAAAATTTTTTTTTTTTTGGGGTTTTTTTTTAAAAAATTTAAAAAGTTTTTTGGGGAAATTTTTTTTAAAAATTTTTTTTTTTTGAAAAAATTTTTTTATTTTTCCCCTTTTTAAAAAATTTTAAAAAAAAACTTTTCCCCCAAAAAAACCCTTTTTTAAAAAAAAAAATTTTAAAATTTTTTTTTTTAAAAAAAAAAATTTTTTTAAAAAAAAAAAAAAATTTTTAAAAAAAAAAAAAAAACCCCCCCGGGGTTTTAAAAAATTTAACGGGGTTTTTTTTAAAAAAAACCCGGGTTTTTTTTTTTTTTTTTTTTAAAAAAAAATTTTTTTTTTTAAAAAAAAATTTTTTTTTTAAAAAAAAAAAAGGGGTTTTTTGGGGGAAAAAAAAAAATTTTTTAAAAAAAAAAAAAAAAAAAACCCCCAAAAAAAAATTAAAAAGGGAAAAAATTTAAAAAAAAAAATTTTAATTTTTTTTTTTTTGGGGGGGAAAACAAAAAAATTTTTAAAATTTTTTTTAAAAAAAAAAAAAAAAAATTTTTAAATTTTAAATTTTTTTTAAAATTTTAAAAAAAAAAAAAGCCCCCCTTTTAAAAAAAAAAACCCCCCCCTTTCCCCCCTTTTTTTTTTCCCCCCAAAAAAAATTCTACAAAAATTTTAAAAAAAATTTTAAAAAAAAACCCCTGTAACCTACAATAATTGTAATTTTTTTTTTTTAAAAAAAAAATTTTGAAGTAATTACCTTTTTTTGGAAAGTAATATTGTTCTTATTAATTATTGTTCTTATTGTTTTAATAAAAAATGTTGTATTAAAATAAAATGTTTATTTAACCCCCAGGAAAAAACTTACCAAATATCCCTCGTCCATCTAATTTTCCTTTGGAAAAATTGGGAAATTTTCTAATTCGTTTTAACAAATAGCATTCGCGGAAAAAGGTGGAAAATCCTTTGTCTTTTCTATTTTTAAAACCAAAAAACTCTTTTTCCGAATTTTTCCGGAAGAATTAAATGCACTAGGGATATTACCCCCGAGTATTTTTAACAAAACATGCGTATTAAAGCTTTTCTAAACAGGTACTTCTTTTAGGAGCTCTCTCCGTACATAGAAAGAAAAAAGCGAAATCCGTTGGTCATAATTTCTTGCAGAATTAAATTACTCTTTAAAAACTTTAAGCACATTAAACTAAACCTTTTTTTTATCATTTTAAAAACTGTTGTTTTGCTCTTTCTGAAAAATGCAGATGTCGTATCGCAGCCATGCATGTAATTGCATTTTGCAAAAGCAATGATAATATATTTCCAAATGATGGTGAGCTTTTCCTGGTTTTAAAAAATAAATAATATTTTTGGCTGAATTCGAGCAGTAAGTAATACTTGGAAGTCAACATCTTCACCAACAATAATAGTTGTATTTGTCAGTTGAATGGTTCTATTGCTGTTTCAATTATCAATACATCAGCATCATTATTAGCTTGTTTGATCAATATATTTTTAACGGTAAACCTTTCTTTTAACAATTAAAAATTAAACCCAAAAGGCTTTGGCCCATAAACAATCAAAAAAAATCGGAAGATGTTGCGGGAGCCCCGACGACGGGTTTTGCGGCTTTAAATATTTTTCGTACAATCATTATTGCCCATTAAAAAACGCGTGAGTTTAATTTCCTCAAGGTGGCCTGGGAAAAGTATGCGTAGTTTTTGAAAATACAACTTGTTCAACTGTTTGGACCGTTAAATCGCAAAAATTAAAACATTTTTTATAGATAATTTTATAGTCTACAAATATTGTCTAAGCCATTTTTTTGATAAAACTTATCATTTTGCTAAAAAACGCGAAAAACTCGTTTTTGTGACCTTTGACGTTGAATATATTTTTTTCAGGTACGAGATCGATGGAGACTTTTTAGATTTCACATATAATATAATATAACATTCTTACCAATTTTTAGCTATATGCGAATTTATGTAGCTTTACTACTATTTTCAGGTTTAATTTGACAGGATAAAAAGGGATTAAACCGAAAAAGTTGTTTTGGATAAAGTTACTTTTATTTGATTTGTTTGTAATTGACCGTAAAAGTAATTTTTTTCACTCGCTACTTAGTAACGGCTAGAAATTTGCTTCAAATTGAACATATACCTAAATTTAAGTATAAATGATAAGTACAAATTGAAAATATTTTATTACATAAACTTTAACCAATTACCATATATTTATAATAAAGATAAAATTTCGTAACAAGCTTCTTAAACATCATGATTTACGTATTTTCACTAAAAATACTTATAAAATTATCAAAAATTAAACAAATCAAAGTCTTTAGTTATTTTACTTATTATGTATTAGCTAATAATCTTTGTTTAAACTTATCTTAAATGTTTACTTTTTTTTGTAAAGCAAATATGTTAAGATTACGAGATACGGCCAAAATTAATGTTTTTACATTTGTTAATATTTGTAAAATTTATCATTTTCGAGATAAAGTAGGCAACTTCGTTTTTTCAAGTAAAAAGCCCAGGTTATTTTTATCGCAATGAATTTAGCGCACCGCTATTTAAAACCTCCAAATATCATAATTTTATTTTACGTAGTTTCTGAAATATGGCTCTTTCAAATTTTTATTTAAAAATACAAGAACGATCCTGTATTTCGCAAACGGCACAAAGGAAAAATGTAAAAATTACCACATAGTGCTTTTAGGATCTGCAGTGTTGCTAAGTGTACACTTTTTGAGATTTTTTTTTATACAATGACCAGTTTACTTTCATTTCAATAAATTTAATGCACTGCTATTACTAAAACCTTGAAATGTTAAAACATTTATATGTAGGTGTTAATATTTGTTAACTTTGCATTATCATTTAAAAATCTCACAATTGCTACATACTTTACAAAAGAATAAAGAAATAAAGCAAAAATTACTACATATTAGTTAGATTATTAATTATTTGGTAATTAAATACTGATTTTCAAATATTTGATTTTCTAAAATTAAATAAAATAACTATTGATCTTATTCAAAAACTATTAAAAAAATTATCCACGAAATAAATATCTAATACTGTATTATACTACAAGTGTTTTCCAACATTGGCTAAGCAATAACCAAATAAGTCATAAAACTCATATGAGCTATTTTTTAGTTTAAAGCGTTATCGAAAGGACTTTCTGACATTATATCTCCAAAAGAAAAAGTAGTCGGGCGATTGGGGTAATTCAGCGGAATTCATTGTAATAAAAATAAATTAAGCTTTGTATTTGAACAACAATGTCAAATTAAACATTTTTGGCCATTTACGTGACTTTCTATTTTATATTTTCCGAAGACGGCCTCAACTTCCAGTTTTTAAATAAGTCACCCTTTATACTTTTACATTTTTAGATTCCTGGGAACATTCTGCATCTAAGAGTATCCCATATGTCAAATTTTGACAGCTCTGAATTTTTTTTTCATTTTTTTGTTTTCGATATAGGTTTTGTCAGTGCTTTAAATGCTGAATTTCATTTTTTTTAACTTGCAATAAATAATTTTTTGTTAGGATAAACTTTTCTAATACCAAGGTGAACCCATATTACCCCTTTAGAAAAAATGGATTATTTTTATTTTGAAAATTCCAAAACGCGATCAAATTAGGTGTAAGCTGTTAAAATTTGACGGAAGTTGAGGCCGTTTCCGGTAAAACCAGATATTACCGAAAGTCACGTGATTTGTCAAAAAAACGTGAAATTTGATATTTTAGGATATCTTCAAGTTTTATTTCTCTCTCCTGACAAATGAAAAAAGGGTGAGTCACCCTTCTGGATTATCTGGTATACTTGGCAACATTACATACAGTACCATCGAATATGACCTGTACTAAATCCACTATGAAAGAATAGTAAAATATTTTAATACATATTTAAAAAAAAAATCCTACGTTCTTATTAAGTCTTTTATGATATCCAATGTATCAATATAATTTTTCTTCAAAATGGGTAGTTCTTGTGGCCAATACACCTAAAAATAAAAATAAAATTACTTACACGCATATTTTACCCATATTCTACCCTATAAATGCATAAATGCCTATGGAAAAATGAAAGCATTGTAATAGGTAACCCTACCGAATTTTTTTTTGGTACCTCACTGTATAACAAAGATTGATTGGATCTATAGAAGGGTTCTAGAGCTGACGTTAACTTCTTTTAAAGTGTAAAATTAAAAAAAAAAATTTAAAAAAAGCCAGTGGCGTAAATAATTTAATTTTCTGAGGGAGGTAAAATCTGTCATATTATAATAAAGCATCTTCAAAAAAAAAAAAAAATATAATATATATATATATATATATATATATATATATATTATATATATATATATATATATATATATAGATATATATATATATATATATATATATATATATATATATATATATATATATATATATATATATATATATATATATATATATATATATATATATATATATATATATATATATATATATATATATATATATATATATATATATATATATATATATATATATATATATAAAATAAACTTAATATACAAATATGATAGATGCAGTTTTCAGAGTACCCAGTCAGGTCAATAATAAAGCAAAAAATATAATACTGAAATTTCAATCAAAAATGAATAGAGATAGGTTCTTGGCAGCGACAAGAGCTGCCAGAAAAGCCAACGGAAATCAACAAGGACTAAGACTTGATGGATTTTCTGAGAGATTTTTCGTAAACGAGCACTTGTTCCCCAAACAAAGTTACTGTTAAAGCAAACACGCAAGGTAGCCATCGAGAAGGGCTTTAAATTTGTCTGGATTCAAAATGGCAATGTGCTGGTGCGAAAAACTGAGCAAGGAAAAATCATACATATTTCGAAGGAAGAACAACTTAATTCCTTATAAATGTATCTTAGGGTAATTGTTTCTTTTTCTTTTTTATCATCAATGGCTTTGTCGGTTTTATATCAAAACGTACGGGGGTTAAGAAGCAAGTTAAATGATTTCAAGCAAAACGCATCTATAAACTACCCGGATATTATCTGTGTAACGGAATCCTGGCTTAATAATCGAATTTTTGATCATGAAGTGATTGATACACGTCAATACTCTCTTTTCCGAAGGGACAGAGAAACAACAGGTTGTAAAAACGGGACGACGGTGGTGTATTTATCGCGGTGAAAAATAAATTTTGTGCAAAACTGGAGATGCAGCTTCAGAGTGACGCTGAAGACCTTTGGGTGTCTCTGAGACGGGGGGTAACCATCAGCTGTTTGTTTGTTGCGTGTACTTGCCACCTAGTGACGCCAAGCCCAAGTAAGTTTTTCATTAAAGTTAAGCTCGATTTGTAAAAATAACAGGGAATTTCTTATGTGTGGGGACTTTAATCTTTCTTTAGTGCAATGGGTGAAAGGCCAATCAATGTGACTATTTTGAACCGTACAGTGTAGAAAATAGGTATTCACATTTAATAGATAATCTTCACTGCTGGATTGTTTGCAGTATAACAATATTTTTAATTGCAACAATAAAATTCTTGACTTGATTTTTGTAACAAGCCTAACTTAAATAATATCGAACATTGTTCAAGTCCTCTTGTGGCCGAGGATGGATATCATCCAGCTATTGAATTTCTGTACTCTGTTACAAATTATAAAGGTTTAGCATATAAACATAAAAAGTATTATAGCTATAGGAGGGCGGATTATGGTAAAATAAATCAGGATATTTTAGATATTCATTGGTTTGCTACTTTTGGTCATGGTTCAGTTGATGATAATGTAGATTTAAAAAATTTAAATTTTGAAAGCAATGTGCCAACCTATTCAAAAAATAAATATTATCCAATATATTATTCTCAAAAAACAATTCGAATTATTAAAGAAAAAATAGCTTTACACAAAAAGTGGCGGATTTACAAAAATGAAAATGATTACAATTTATTTAAATCCCTAAGAACCATGTCCAAAAAACTCGTAGGCGCGGATTTTAAAAGATATATTAAATCAATGGAAGATAATCTGTATCAAAATCCGTCTAAATTCTGGAGTTACGCTTCCATTAAAAAACAAAATATAGTTAAAATACCTAACGAGATACATTTTGAAAATAAGGTTGCTAACACTGGTAATGATATAAGTAATCTATTTAGCTCATACTTCGGTAGTGTCTTCGAGCCCGAAAGATGTCCTCTTAATCAAAACAATTTTGTACAAGCCCATGACAGCTTTAATTTGAGTAATATCACCATATGTGATAGCAAAGTATTAATAGCACTTCAAACACTTAATGTTAACAAAAGTCCGGGACCTGACAACCTACCACCTCTTTTTATAAAGAAATGTGCTGTATCATTGAGTTTGCCCCTTACACTGCTCTTTAATAAATCTTTAAAGATGGGTAAATTTCCGGACTTGTGGAAGGTATGTACTGTAGTACCTATATTCAAGAATGGTCAGAAACATGATGTTAAAAATTATAGACCAATAACGAAACTGTCAATAATTCCTAAAGTTTTTGAAAAACTAATATATGAGTACCTATTTGCACATATTACAAATCTTATAATACCAGAACAGCATGGGTTCTACCCTGGTCGATCACTGGAAACAAATCTGTTCACATTCAGCGAATACCTACATAGCAATATGGATGAGAGAATTCAAGTGGATGTTGTCTACACCGACTTCAGCAAGGCTTTTGATAAAATCAGTCACAACATTCTGTTGAATCGCTTGGCTGAGGTCGGTGTGGGTGGCACACTCCTGAGCTGGATCGAGTCGTATATCAAAAATAGACCATCACGAGTATCAGTGCAGGGGTATATGTCGGATGCATTCATCCCAACCTCTGGAGTACCTCAGGGTTCACACCTGGGGCCACTCTTTTTTATATTATATATAAACAATATAAAAAAGTGTTTCTCTTTTTGTAATTATTTGTTATACGCAGATGATTTAAAAATATTTAAAAAAATCTACAGTTTAAATGACTGTCATAATCTACAGCATGACTTGAACCAGGTGTCAAAGTTTTGTGACGACAACGGACTATTTTTGAATTTAGCCAAATGTCAGACCATATCATTTACACGAAACAAAAATAAAATATTATTTGATTATAAAATCTCTAATAACAATTTAAAGAAGGTAGAAAATATAAAAGACCTTGAAGTCATATACGATTCTAAGTTAATTTTTGATCTGCATATAGAGTCAGTTGTAAACTCTTCCTTGAGATTACGTAATCAGAAAATGTAGTTTGTTTTCCAACACTAATGTGATCCTATGTCTTTACAATTCTTTTGTACTGAGTAAATTAAGCTTTGGTTCTATAATCTGGAATCCCCAGTACAACACTTACGCTGAACGTCTAGAAAATGTACAGAATAAGTTTTTAAAATATATTTCATTCAAAAATAATTTTATCATTCCCGAAGGGGACATCTCTTTGGCTAGAGGACATTTCCGAATTCTCTCTCTGGAGAAGAGAAGAGTGATGTCTGATTTGTTGTTTTTATATAAAATCCTGAATAATTGTATAAATAGCTCTGATATCCTGTCACAATTATACTTCAATGTTCCCTCTAGAACTCTACGGCTGAATGAATTATTCAATGTCCCTTTTAGAAATACTAGTTGTTCCCAAAACTCACCTTTAGTGAGGTTGTCACACAATGGCAACAAGTACAGTAATGTTTTGGACTTTTTTTCCATGTCAAGAAATCAAGTCAAAATTAAATTGAAAACTCTTTTTATGGAAGCGAGAAATTGAAAGCTTTTATATATTCAATAGTTATATGTCTGTGTGTTTTTTTTTTTTTACAATTATATATTTTGCATTAGGGCCTATTATTGTATAAATTCTTTTATTTTTTGCAATATTTTGAATTTTTAATTGATTTTTAATTTATGTCTGAATTTTGTATAATTTAAGGGAGCAAGATTTACTGTTGTGCATAAGCACTGAATTGTATTTTTCGCATTTTTTAGGGTAAATGTAATAGCATATTGAGGCACTCTAGTGGGCTCTCTCGCCTGTTTGTGCCTTTTTATGTCCATAATTAAATAAATAAATAAATAAATAAATAAATAAATATAATATATATATATATATATATATATATATATATATATATATATATATATATATATATATATATATATATATATATATATATATATATATATATATATATATATATATATATATATATCAGGAATACGAATAAATTACAATAATAACCAATAACTTACTCTTCATGTGGATGATATCTGGTATTTGAATTTATTTTTTTTATTGCTTCCATATCTGTTGAGTTTAATTCAAAATCAAAAATATCAATATTCTCTTGCATTCTTTCCTTGTTACTAGATTTTGGAATTGGTACCACACCTAGCTGTATCAGAAATCTTAAAGTTATCTAAAACAAAATTCTAATAGTATATTCTAATGTTATAATGTCTTTTACGACATTACTTGATAAATTTTGCCCAAAAGCTCTTAGAATAATTTATATTTATATCAAAAGTAAAATAATTTTAATTTTAAAATATTATTTAAATTTTAGTCAAAATTTTATAGATTTTTTTGTGGTTTTTATTTATTTTGTTTTAGGCAAGTTCATAGTTTATAGGGGTAAATAGAATTTGTGCACACACAGAGCCGTTTTTATCAATTTTGGCGCCCTGGGCTATAAACCAATTAGCGCCATAGGACCTAGAATTAACCCAAAATGGACTTTAATAAAAATGTAAAGTTACTCGTTGAAAAATTGAATTCAAGTCTCTTGGAAAGGTTTAAAAACGTCGAACTCAGCAACACACTTCCATTTTGCACATTTTTAGATCCGAGATTTAAATTATGCCCGTTTTATCACCAGTCTTTAAAAAAAATATTAGGAATGGTGACATCCATGCTTTTGGAACCTCAGTCAGTTAAAGAAAAAACAACCGCGGTTGCTGAAAAAGAAAAAAGACCGGGTGGTTATGATAGCGATTCCGATACCGATGAAGAACTTTCCGTGTAAAGATCTTCCAAAAAAACTGTTTCTACGAATGCAAAACCAAAATCAACAGCGCATGCAATGGTGGGGTGATAACAAATATTACGGAGCAAGCATACACATATTTTTAAACTTAAATGAAAACATTTAACTTTTTTGTAAGTACTTAAAATTACCGTTCTTTTGCTATTCTTTGTTGTATTTTTAATTAGTTATTTTTATTTTCATTTTTGCCAGCTTTTTTTGTTTAGTTAATTTGTTTGTTTTTTGTTCCGCTTTTTTCCTCTATTTTAGGTTTATAAAAAAAAAAAAATAAAATAAAAATATTGGTATTTTTAGTCTTTTTGTAATAATATAATTTGTGATTATGAAATATGGACCTCTAAAATTTATTTACTTTAAATTTAATAACAACTTTTATCACATTTATTAGCTTTTACTATCCAATGAACCGAAGATAAACCCCAATAATAACTATTTTCGGGTTAAACAGCGACTTACGTCGCTGTTAAAAGAAGCAGCGACTTATAAGTCACCGTCACCGATGATTTAAAAATCGCCGTTAAGCTCATCTCTAATATGCATGAAAAGTGCAAGCGCGAGCCACGAATGGTTCCTCACTCAGCGTGTGCGTTTATCTTTTCCCGAATTTATTAATTGAGGTATGGAGATTTACGCTTATTTCAAAATTCCTCATCTTTACGTTCGTGGCGCCCCTTAAGTTACGGCACCCCTGGCTGTGGCCCAAACAGTCCATAGGGTTAGTATGGCCCTGTGCACACACCTGCGACCAGGATCGAAGCGGTATAAAAATATGAACTATTTGATACATGAATCCGCCACTACAATATAGAACATATCTACAATGTTATCTGTTATCTGATGTAATTTACCATCCAACCCAGAGTTTATTAATCTAAAACTCTGATCTAACCTTACCTGAGCGCAAGTTTTCTTATATTTTTGAGCTAATTCCTGAATTTTTGGATCATTTAGCACTGAAGGATCTGACTTTTTCGCCCATGGTCTACCTATGGAGCCAAGTGGACTGTAGGCTGTTATTAAAATATTTTCTGATTTACAGAATGATAGCAGACTTAGTTGGTTTAAATATGGGTGGCATTCTATCTAAAAATTTTGTACGTAAAGGTGCGCTGTCTTAAAAAGCTTAGATTTATAAACAAGAAAATACAAAGTTATAGTAGATTTAAGAAGAATAATACCCTTTATTCATACCTGGTTTGTTACCGGTTTAACTAAAGCAATATTTAACACTCTCTTAAGTTGCTGAATAGTAAAATTAGAAACTCCAATGGATTTGGTCAGTCCTTTTTTACAAACCATCTCCATGGCTTTCCATGTGTCAACATAGTCTACGTCGCTAAATATTGTTTTGCCATTTTTATCTTTTGGAACAAAATCACCTTCTTCCTAACCAAACATCAAAGTTTATTAAGTATTTAAAATATTAGAATCAACAAAACATAAGAAATAACCTATTAAAACTTTTTTTTAATAATTGAAACAATTTTAAATTTATAATTTAGAATACGATTAAAAATTATTTACCTAGAAAACAGTCTAATAGAATAAAGTAATAATAAAGTAATAATAATAATATTTATTTACCTGGAAAGCTGTGGGCCAATGAATCAAATATAAATCCAAATACTGTATCCCAAAATTTTTTAAACTTTTTCTTAACGTCGGCTCTACTAAATCTGGCCTCATTGAATTACACCATAGTTTACTTGTGATAAAAAGATCCTCCCTTTTAACTGCACCTTCGGAAATTTTCTCCCTTATACCTTCACCCACTTCAGATTCATTTTCATAAAACATGGCGCAATCAAAGTGACGATAACCAACATCAATTGCGTGTCGAACTGCATCTTTTATTTCGTCTGGTTTTGCCTTAAAATTTATTGAATTGCTAAAGATTTGTAACAAAGACAAAAAGACATTTTTAGTGTTAAAAAAGAAGTAACCTCATTTGAAGTTCCAAAGAGTGGTAGGTAGTTGAGATATGGATTAAAAAAGGCTGAGATTAAGAAGAGTCAAAAATGTTAAAACAATTTCCCAAGCAATGAAATAGTATTTAAGGTAGAGTTTGTTTATGGAGGAAAGAAATAGATAAGTGATATAAAAACCCAAGCCGCTGTGGTGATTAATAAAGCACATATTTAGGTAGAGAGAAGTTGATCAGAAGTTAAGTCAAGAAAGACTTAATGCTTGTTTGTTTTGCGGAACTTGAAGCTTGTGGTATTCCTTGTATTAAAAAATATGAAATTGACATCTTGTGTATTTTAACCTTCAAAATCTAAAAGAATACTTCAGAAAATTACTTAAATTAAAACAAAGAAGATAAGAGATTAAATAAATAATTTCTTACAGGGACTTTTTATTTATTGGTTTGTGTTTGAAAGCGTCTAATTTTTTATTACTAAGAGTAAAAAGTATTTCGTATTCATTTTTAGTAACAAAGAAAACAAAAACAAGTTACAATAAATACCGAACACTTTCACATATACAGGATGTTTATTGTGTTGGACGTCAGTGTTTCCTTTTCTATTTTAAATGGGTCACCCTATATATTATTATATATTTAGAAAGCGCTTCCAAACACGAGTTTAACGATAGTTAACAGTAGTGGTCTGTGTCGCAAGGTTTCTGATTTTTGATATTTATCTTTAATTTTTGACCTATTTTTAAATTAATACAAAGACGGTTATTAAATATATATTTTTAATTTGTTCACAAAAAAATTACAAAAGCTTATTTTATCTACATTAGCAGGCAAAATGTATTAATTTTTAAAAATGTTACAGTGTGACCATGTTTTATCTATGGTGAAATTTCTTAAATTTTTTAAATGCAACCCCCTGCATATAATACCAAATCTATATGAGGAATTAAACGACCTTTTCAACGATATATAACAACATGGTTCCGCAAGGCACAGTTTCGAACTTATGGATGATTTAAATACTCGTATATAATAATGTATAGGGTGTCCCATTTTAAATAAGGATGTGAACACCGGCGGCCAACACAATAATCACATTGTATATGTAAAAGTGGAATTAATTAAAAGCATAAATTAAACCAAGAAGCTTTGGTCCCAACTTTTTTTCTTCCAAATTTGCGGTTTTTGAGAAAATGTATAGGACCAGAATAAAATGCCCACCCTGTACAAAGTCAAAATTCAGCGTTTACTTCTTTAGTACATATTGGTAAAAGTAAAACATATATTAAAATTAATTACATTGTTATTAAGTACGAATAGAAAATCCCTTTTTGAAACATATCGAAAAAAAGGAGACGCTTTTACAAAGAACCGATAAATAAGGTGTACAATTTAGAACATTTTAATTTTATGCCACATTTTAGTTTAACTCTTTCTTTTTGTCCAAATACCAGGAAAGTCACAAATATGGCCTTGTTTACTCCTCCTTGGGTGTCCATGTACTATGATTTGCCTCAGAGCTAAAAGGTCTTCCGATGTTAATTTTGTATTACTAAGTCCGCAAATAGTTTGGAACTTTTCTAGTCAATTTAATTTTTTTTTAATAATAATTTTTCTAATACATTAAAGATAAGTAAAGGAGAAAAGATAAAACTAGAATTACACAAATATGGGATTTTTAAAAAAGGGTTACCTTGCTGTTATTGAAAAATACATTTTTGTTATATTTTAGAACACAGGCTAGCTATTGCAGATAAAACATTTGCTGGTATATCAGTTAGTCGATTATACGGCTTTTCTTTTAGTTGAAACGGTGTTCATTGAAGGCAAATTAGAAAAATATTTACTTTAGAAACTGCCAAGAAGGAAATCTAATTTACCCAATATTCGACTTTAATTTCTTTTCTTTAAGATAAACTGAATACCAAGATGACACCGATCAGTTAGTGTAATAACTTGTCTGACGTTTCCTTAAGCCAAGCTTAAAGAAGATAAAACACTAGTTGAACGCACCACCCTGCTGCTGGATGGAGCGATGGAGTTGTTGGAGCTTTGTCTCCGTGGTTCCTACTTTCAGGTGAAAGATGGGTACTACGCTCAGGATCATGCCAACTTCCTATGGGTTCATCGCTCTCCCCAGTGGTAGCAAATATTTATATGGAATGGTTTGAGGAACACGCAATAAAAACTGCACTAATCAAGCCAAAAGTTTGGCTAATATATGCTGACGATACTTTTATGGTATGCTCAGGTAGTGACAAAGAATTTGAAGGTTTTTTAAAACATCTAAATTGCTTTCGACCTTGTATTAAATTCACAATGGAGAAGGAGCAAAATTTGGCCCTACCTTTTCTCGGCGTTCTAGTCAAACATAACAATGGACATATAAAAACCTGGGTATATAGAAAACCCACCCACACTGGACAATATTTACACCAGAATTATAATCACTCTAACGAAATGAAACAGGGGGTCAAACGTACAACATATAATCGTGCAGTGACCTTATTTAACAGTAAGGGATCCCTGCAAGAGAAAATAATGACCAGTTGAACCAACAATTTTAAGAAACCCTTAACGTTAGGTATTCCTCAGATCTCCAATGTAACCAATCACATTGCTTGTTTGGCCATTTTAAAGATTACCTTGTGCTAAGGGTTCCTTAAAATTGTTGGTGCAACCGGCCATAAGTAACATAACTAGAGATCTTAAGCAGAACGGATATTGTAAGAGAGTGGTAAAGGAAAGAATCGAAAAAAGAGAAAAAACTCTAACTTGAACGAGACTCCACATGACCAAATATTTATGACAATTTCATATATTAAAGGAACTTCGGAAAAGATTCGCAGAATCGCAAACTACTCTAAGAAGTATTCTTACTAAGAACGAGACAACAATGTTTCAAATAATGACTGCATCTACCAAATTCCTTGTGTATGTGGTGAGGTATACATCGGGGAAACAAAAAGACTACTTAAAGTTAGAGTTAAAGAACACAAAAAACATACGAAACGAAGGAAAACGTCGGTGTCAGGGATTGCCGAACACGCTTGGTCAAACAACACCACATACAATGGTTAAAGGCAAAAACTATTCATAAAGAATCCCACTGGAAGAAAAAAAAATTAAAGAAGCGGTAATAATTGTAAACAACCAAAATATATTTAGCAAGCCTAGTATCGACATTTTGAATATCTGGCGTGAAAAGCCGGTCAAGCTTTGCAAACAAGGAACATAATATAAAAATGGTTGGAGATACATCACTAACCGAAACGTTGTGTAACAATTAACAAATAAAGACAATGGAAGCCCAAGATTTTAGTGTTATTGGAACTTGTCTGATGTTTCATAAACAGACCAGAAAATGATAGATAGCGTAATTTCACTTACCATCCATGTGCCTAGACCTAGCACTGGAATTAGCAGACCATTATTCAATTTTATCTTTGGTACTTCCACTACCATTGTGCTTACAAAAATAACCCAGATAACTTTATTTTTAGAGTTTATATAAGTCTATTGTCAAAACAATACTGATCTTTTTTAAAACTGATTTAACTTATAAATTAAACCTAATTCGAATTTTTAAAAAGCAAACAATGTTTACATTAGATATATTTATTTCTTTTTCTTAATCTTTCGAAAGTAAAATATAATTTTTCATCAGTTTTCTATTTAGAATAACGAAAAATTGCGTAAGTTTGGTACACTAACGTTGCAAATAAATTCTATTTTACCATTATCTTCTGTTTACATTAATGTGAGTGACCTGACCACACACACGAAAACAGAGGGGAATTAAGCTAATTTTTAATCAAAAAATATTTAGTAACGCTGTAACCACTAGGTATTTTCGAAACGTTCGAGGAAAAATAAACAAAATTTACAATTTTTATTTACTGTAATCAAAATTTTATTTTTTTTAGGATATACGGAAAATACGTGTAAAAATATTGTTTTTTATACTACATTTAAATTTTGGGACAGTCACGAAGACTGAAGACCTAATGCTATGAACCGTAGGTGTCTTAAATTTGGTAAGATAGTTTATTATCACGGCACATAAATATTTGGAGATTTGGAAAGAAGGAAAACTTTGCGGACAGAAGGTTTCATAGTCTGGACACCCAGATATGAAGAATCGAAGAAAGTGGGAAGTTCCGGGCTTCTTCAGTTTGATTGAAAAGGATGCATAGGAGCGGCACTATGTTTTACTCTGTTATGAGCTATCACAGAAGGAATTATACAGGGTGGGCCAATAAAAACGAAAGAAGGCCGATTTCTCATATCTATGGTTAGTAGGAAAAAATCGCTCGGACCCGTCGATTTTTATTTCTAGGGGGACACATTTTGCGCTTATTTTTAACCCTGTCACTTTAACCCCCTATCATCGAATCCTCTTTTCAGAGCTTCCTAGTTTTTTGAATTTGATGCAGTAGTTTTCGAGAAAATAATTTTAAATTTAGTAACAAGTCAACATTGGAAAAATAATTGTTTTATCATCTTTAAATTCTTTAATGGACATTTTTTTTAGAAAACGTCATTCTTTCTTAGCACAGATTTCAGTTTTTGGCTAGGGTAACCCTACGAAGAGGGAGAGGGGGGATGATTTCAAATAACGAGAACATTTACATTTAAAACTTTTCTTCTATTTTACTTACTTACTTTTTAATTTTACAACTGTTCAAAATGTTGGCCTCCTGCTTCCATGCAGTCATACAGGTTTTGTTCAAAACGGATTCGGACGTTGTGAAGCATTTCAGGTGTAATGTTCCGACACTCATCAATGATCCGTTGACGTAAATCATTTAGAGATTCTGGTTGAGTTTTATAAATTTTACTCTTTAAGTTAGCCCACAGGAAAAAATCTAACGGGCTTAAATCTGGTGACCTTGCAGGCCACTCCACTGGTCCTCTTCGTCCGATCCATCTGCCAGGAAACGTTTCATTCAAATACTGACGAACAGCAAAAGCATAGTGGGAGGTGCCCCATCTTGTTGAAATGTCAACTCATTCGCATTGTAACGGTCATCATGTTCAACAATTGCAAGTACATTTGTCCTGTTAGATTTCCTGATAAAAAAACAACCAACAACACAATCGCCATAAATTCCAGCCCAGATGTTTAATTTCTCAGGATGTTGAGTGTAAACTTCATGGAATAAGTGGGTGTTTTCGTCAGACCTATACCGACAATTATGACGATTAACAGTCCCGTTCACAAAAAACGAACAATCATCTGAGAAACAAATATTGAACCACAAGTTCGGGTTATTTATTATCCGTTCACTAATTATCTCGCAAAATTCTACACGTCTATCAAAGTCATCTTCATTAAATTCTTGCACAACATGGATTTTATAGGGGTGGAATTTATGGGATTTTAAAATTCTTCGAATGCTCGTACGGCATATGCCAGAAACTGTAGGTAATTGCCTGGTACTTAACGTAGGATCGATATTGACGTGGCCCAAAACAGCAATTTGCATTGCTTCGTTTAGCACTTTTCGATTCGGAGCGATTCGTTTTCGATTTGCCACAGATCCTGTCTCCCTAAACTTGGCTACTAGTTCAATAACGTATTTCCGGTTGACATGCTTATCTGGATTTAGTTCATTAAATAACTGTGCTGTACTATAAGCGCACCTACCGTTTTCATAATAAAGTTTAATTATCGATACTCTTTTCGCCGGTGAGTAAACCATTTAGAGCAAGAAAAAAGATTATAAGCCAAAAAAATCACAGACAAAATCCTGTGAGATACTAAATTTACATAAATTGAATGTAAATAAGTTCCAAAAAAGATAAAAAACTAACTGCATTATTTATAATTTTTTACACAAGCATTGAATTCCATAGCAGAAATAACTGCTAACCTTGGTCTGATAATATTCTAAGCAAGACACTGACAATACTTTTATAATTTTAAAGCGTAAAAAGTATCCGCATTTTATTGAGTGATAAAAAAATGATATTTCTGACACTTCCTTACTTTTTAAGTTGAATAGGACAGGATTTAAAAACAAAAATACTAAATAAAAAATATTACTAAAAGTGAAAAAGCGTTACTTTCGATTATTGGCCGATTATGTTTATAAAACGTATTTTCTTGAAAATTACTGCATCAAATTCAAAAAACTAAGAAGCGTTGAATAGAGGATTCGATGATCTTTAAAATGAGGTATCAGTCGACCCCCTTTCCCATTTAAGAATTTAGATGTAAAGCTCACCCCCCTAGGGTTGAAGTGACAGGGTTCCGGTGATTTTTCTGTCTGTATTATCCTGCGTTTATTTTCCAAATCATTTTTAGAGACTGGCTTAAGAAATTAATTAAATAACCATAAATAGTATTAATTGTTGAACAGAAAAGATCATTTATATAAAGAAGAAACCGAGTTGGTGTTACTACTAGCCCTGGGGGCCCCTTTTTTTTTTTCCCCCAGCCTAGATTAAAACCCCTTTTTTCGTTTTCTTTGGCCCCCCCTTGTAATTTTTCAACCTTCGGGCCCCCCCCAAAAAAAGGTTTCCCCAAATCCTCTTAAAAAAGGAAATTCCTAAGGGGTTTTTAAAACTGTTTTTTTTGGAACCAATGCAAAATTGGAGAAAACCCTTTTCCCAGGCTTCAAATTTTGGGATTTGTAATCTGGAAATTCAAAATAAAAATTGAAGGGGAAAATTTTTTTTCAAAAAATTTTAACTTTTGAATCTCTAGGATTAATGTTATTTTTCCCTTTAATGACTTTTTTTGGGAATTTTTTTGGGGTAAAAGCCTTTTGGGGGGTTTAATCCCGATTTCCTCGGGTTAACCTTGTTTTTAAAAGTGGGGGTCATGCGTAAAAAAAAAATTTTAATTTTAAACAAAAATTTTATATAAAAAAAACCGGTTTGATATGGGCCTGGGGACCTGTTTAAGGTGAAAGCTGTTTACCTCCCCAAAAATTAACGCTTAAAAGGAACCAAATCCAAAAAAAAGGATAAAGGTTTTCATTTGTGAGGAAAAAAATTTTTTTGTTTCCTTTTTAGATTTAATTTTTGGAAAAAAATTTTCCATCCTTACCTTTATTTATTGGGGGGGGGGTTTGGGAAAAAACCCCGTGGAAGGGAAAAAAAAAAAGCGGGTTGAGGGGGGGTTGACATCCCCAAAAAAGAATACGGATTTTTGAAACAAAAAAATTTTAGAACAGAAAATTGATAAAAAATTAATAAAATTTCCAAAAATTTTTTTAAAATAAAATTTTCCGGGGTGCTTTTACAGAAACTACAATTTGGGAAAAAAAATCAATAAAAAATTGGGGTAAATTTTAAAAAATTTTTAAAAAATTTTGTTTTGGTAAAACTTTCTTAAAAAAATTTAGGGGTAAAATTTTTTTTAAATTTTTGGGCCAAAAAAGATTTTTTACCCCTTTTTAAAAAATTTTTTTTTTCCATTATTTTTTTATGTATTTTTTCGTTTGATTCAAAGTTTTGTTTTTTAAAACCCAAACCAATTAAAATTAAAACCCCAGGAAAAAACCAAAAATTTTAAAATTTTTAAAAATTTAAAGAATCATGGGTTTTCGGGGGGACCATTTACAAAATGCAACAAAGGCCCCTCATAGGCAAAAAAAAATGGGCAAACCTGGGAAAAAATTTTTGGGGTTTTTAATTTTATTTGGGTTAAAATCAAATAAGGGGGGGGGGGAAAAAAATTGGGGGGGGAAAATTTTTAAATTTTTGGTGGAAAAAAATTTAAAAAGGGAATTGGATTAAAACAATAAAGAACTTTATGCAAATTTAAAAAAATAAATTTTTTCTCAAATACAACAATCAAAATTGAAAAGGCCCACTTTTGAAAATAAATTTTTTAAAAAAAAATTGAAAAATAATTGTTCACATGTTAAGAAATTTTTAATTTTGGGCCCCAATTTTAAAAAAATTCCCCTTTTTTTTAAAAACAAAAATTTTTTTTTTTTTTTTAAAAAATTTCTGTTTGTTTTTAAAAAAAAATTTTTAATTTTGGCTTTTAAAATTTTTAATTTTTTATTTAAAATAAAAAAAATTTTTTTTAAAAAAACTTTGTTTTTTTTAATTTTTTTAGGTGGAAATCAGCTTTCCTTTTCCCCGCCAACCCCAGAAAGAAAAAAGGACCCATTTGGTGGCTTGTTTTTTTTTAATATTTGGGCATTTCCCCCCAATCTTTTTTTTCTTGAAATTTATGGCGGGAAAATTTTAATTTTAAATTGAAAACGGGGAAAAAAAAAGTAACAAATTTTTTTTTACTTCAGAAAAACCCCATTTTTTCAATTTTCGAATTTTTTAACATACTTACTGAAAGGGCCTTTCGCTAACTTTCTAAAAAAAAAAAATTGCACGTTTTTTTTTTGGTCCCCGAAAATAAAAAAATTTCGGGTTTTTTTTCCCAAGATTTTTTAAATAAAAAATTTTCCCCAATTTTTTTGGGGAAAATTTAAAAAAATTTAAATTATAACCCCAATGCAGGGCCCACTAAAAATTCCCGGGTTTGAAAAAAATTTAAATTGGCCCCCATTTTAATAAAAAAATTTAAGAAAAAAATTTTTTTACCCTAAAAATTTTTTTTAAAAATTTTAAATTTATGAACCTATTGTTTTTTTTTTTTTTTTTGGGGTAAATTTTTGGGGCTTTTTTTTTATTTTAAAACTTTCTTCTTTAGTATAGGTTTTTTAAAGGACAAAATTCTTTTATTTTTTGTTACTTATAAAGAAAAAAATCTCGATTGTATGGTTTTATCTTCAAAATAAATAGGATTTTTTCAAAGTTTTTTTTTTAAATTAGGGCTTTTATAAAAGCAACGAAAACCAAAAAAAAATTTAAATACAATTTTTAAAAATGTTTTAAAAAAAGTAAAAAAAAAGGCTTTAACTTTTTTAGTGTTTCCCCGTTTGGTATTTCTGGGGTTTTAAAAAAATGGTTTCTTTTGGAAATTTTTTTTAAAAATAAAGCATTTTTAAAGGTAAAAATTATTAATTAGGGCGAAACAAATTTTTTTAAATTCAATTGAAAAAAAAATAAAATTTTATTTGCCCCGTTTTTTTCTGTATTTTTTTAAAAAAAATTTAATTTTTATTTTTTAACACATTATAAACTTTTAATAAAATATGAGCACAAAATTTTAATTACTTTACAATATCCATCCGGTTAAAAACTTTTTAACCCACTTTTTTGCCAAATTTTGTTATGAAAAATAAAAAAAATTAAAAAATTTTTTTTTTTAAATTAAAAAAAAGGTTGACTAAATTTTCATTTTTTCTTTTAAAATTTGGGGTTAAGTAAAAAAAATTCAAAATTTTAAATTTTTTTTTAAAAAATGTTTTTTTTTTTTTTAAAAATTTTTTAAAAAAAAAACCCAAAAATAGATTTGTAAATTAAAATTATAGCTTTTTAAATTAAACTATTTTTATGTTGTGGGAAAATAAAAAATTTTATTTGTAACGTTTTTAAACCCTTTAAAAAACACCCTTAGTAACGAAATTACAAAAAAAAAAGTTTTTTTCATTTTTTTAAAATTTTTTAATAAGCTTTTATTGTAGAAACAAATATTTTAACAGTTTACGGTATAATAAATATTTAACTACCATAACTTAACCTTTAAATAATCATTATAATTTACAAAAAAAAAAGGGCAAATTAAAAAGATTTAATGATACATAATTATAGTCCCGGAAATGAAGCTAAAAATGGGAAAAAGTCGCGCACTTTTTTTGTCTTGTATCGATTTTTTAAAAAAATTGGGGTTCAACCCCTATTTCAAATTTTTTTAGGTTGTTGTTTTTTTTTAATAAAAAATCCCCAAAATTTTCAAAACTTGAAAAAATTTTTTTAAACCCCTTAAAGAATTAAAAAATTTTTTTTAAAATTTTATTAATGTTTTTTATGCTTTGAAAAAATTTTTTAAAAATTTTAAACCCCTTTAAAAAATTTTGTTAAATTTAAAATAAAAAAATTTCCCCCAAAAAAAATTAATTTACCATAGTGATTTAATTTTGAATGCGGCTTAAAATATGTTCTAATTTTTTTTTAAAATTTTTTTATTATAAATAAACCCTTATTTAGTTTTTTTAAAAAAAAAATTTCCCCCCCAAAAAATTAGTTGAAGATTTAAAAATTTTTAAAAAAATTTTTCTGCCAAATATTAAAAATTTTTTTTTTTTTAAATTTTTTTAACCAAAAAACCCCCCCCTTCAAATTTAAATTTTTCTAAAAAAAAGAAAAAAGGGAAAAAAAAAAATTCCAAAAAATTTTAAAAAAAAAAAAGTTCCGGTTTTATAAATTTTGGAATTATTAATTTTTTTTAAAAAAAATTTTGGTTTTTTAAACATGGTCTTTAGTTTTAATGATAAAAATTTTTTTAAAAATAATTTTGTGGGGTTTTTAAAGAGTTTTGGGGTTTTTAAAACCTTTTTTTAACCTTTTTTTTAAAAAGGGGATGTTTTTAAAAAATTAAAAAAAGGGGGCTTTTTAAAAAATTTTTAAACCCATACTGGCCAAATTTTTTTGACAGAAAATCTATAAAAAAAAAATTTTTTTTTATTAAAAAAATAATTCGGACTTGTTTTTTTGTATTTTTCATTATTTTTTTAAGGGGAAAAATTTTATTTTTAAAATTTTTAATTGCAAAAAATCTTTTTTCATTTTAAGTTTTAATTTTTTTTAAAAATTAAGTTTTAAATTTTTGGAAACTTCCAGGATTTTAAAACATATAAAAAAAAAAATTGAAAAAGGGGGGAGATCTTTTTTAATTGAAGGGAATTGGGGAAATTTTTTTTTAAACTTTTCTTTGGAAAAAAAATGGGGATCGACCTTATTTTTATCATAACTCGCTCAATTTTTATGCTGAAAACTTTTTTTTTGTTTTTTTAAAAAAAGAAAGGTCTTATTATATTTTTTTAAAAAAAGGGGCCCTTTAAAAAGGTTTTTAAAAAAAAGAAATTTTTTTTTCCGCTATTTTTTTTTAATTTTTCTTTTTTGGTTTTGAAAAAAATTTAATTTTTAAAAAAACCCAAATTTTTGGTTTTTTGGTTGTGGAGAAATCATAAAAAACATTTTTTTCTGTTTGTTTATAAGCTTTTTTTTTGGTTTCAACAGTCTTTTTAAAAAAAATGCATATTTTTAGAGTTATTAAAAAAAAACCCCAAAAAAACGTAAATTTTTTTGAAAAAAAATTTTTTTACTTTCAATCGCGAATAACTTAAAAAATATTAGTTCTACGAAAAAAATGTATAAAATATTTATTACTTAAAATAATTTTTTTTATCGATTTCTTTTTTTAAAAAATGTAAAAAAAATTTTCCCCCCCCAAGGGGGGGAAACCCCCCCCCCGGATAAAAGCAACCCCCGGGATGATATAAACTTTAATCCTTGGGCTATTCCCTACCTTCTGTGAAAAAATTTTAGGTAAATCCATGGGAAAAAAAAATTCAAGCCAAAATGCCTCACTACAAAGGGGGGTTTTCGTACAGCACTTGGATTTGGGGTTTGCACCAACAGCACTATGTTTGTGGGTTAATTGAAAAATTTTTAAACCCCCAATAGGTACAATAAAAAAATTTTTTTTAAATTTTTATAACAAAAAATCCATATTAATTTTAATTTTTTTTATAAAAAATATAAAAAAAAGTTTTAAAAAAAACTCAAAATTTTTTAAATTTTTTTTTGGGAAAAAAAATATTTTAAATTTTTACTTTTTTTTACGTATTTTATTATTATTCTACAAGAAATCCGAATAAAAATACTAAAAAAAACATAAATACCAAAGTTAAATTTTTTATGCCATTTTTATTCTATATGTTTTAACCCGAAATTTAAGGGGAAAAAATTTTTAAAGTCCTTTTTCCCAATAATAAACTTCGGGTAATACACCAAAATTTTAAAAAAAAAAAGAAAAAAAAAAATTTTTTTTTTAAACATATATTTTTATTGAAAAACAGTACTAATTATAATTATTTATGGTAACAGATTGTGTATGTACGTAGTACATTTAGTAAAAACAGGAAAAGTACAGGTTTATTAACTCGTCTTCTCCAAATACGTATTGTTATTCCTTTTAAAACTAATATGCAAAATTAATAAAACGTAATATTTACAAAATATTACAATATTTATGTGTGATTAGACAGAAATACAAGGTGCTTTTTCGTCTATAGGTTAATAATCTTAGTATTCATCACGGATGAAAGGGTGGTCTTTGTGGTCGTAGGCACTAAAAAAACAAATAAAGAATTTTAAAAAAAAAAAACCCCAAAAAAGGGGGAAAGGGAAATAAATGGGGTTTTTTAAAAACCCCAAATTTCCCGTTTTTCCCAAAAAATTGAAAATTTTTAAAAAAACCCCTTTTTTTCTTTTTTTTTTTTTTTAAAATAAAAAACCCAAAAAAAAAAATTTGGTTTTTTTGGGGAAAAATTTTAAAAATTTTTTAAACGTTAAAGGGGCCCCATCCCCCCCCCCAAATTTAGATGCAATTTTTTTTTTTGAATTTTGACCTTTTTTAAAAAAAAAACCCAAAACCCCCCCGGGGAAAAAAAAAATATTTTTTTAAAAAAATTTTTAGAAGGTTCTCAATGTTTTAAATGCAGATCCTTTTTTTTATAAAAAAATTTTTAATTTTAAATTTTGCAAAGATATTTAAAACGCTGATAAAAAATTTTTTCCGGGGGCCAAAAAACCCCCCAACCCCCCCTTTTAAAATCACCTCTAAAGGCCCCCAAAAACCCCCGCATTTTTGAGGGGATTTTGGGGGTTTGGGGGCGTTTGGGGTTTTTTGGCCGGAAGACCTTTGATCAGCGTTTTAAAAACTATCTTTTAAAAATTTTAAAACAATTGGCCAAAATTCATTTTTTCCCATAAAAAATTGCGGGATCCTTTATAATCCTTTACCGAGAACGGCTGCTCCTAGAGACTTTAATAAATTATACTTTTTTGATGCGATGGATTTATATAACATATTTTTTTAATAAACAGGTCAATTTTCTAGCCAAAAAAAGTTACGACTTTAAAACAAGGGGGAGGTGGGCCCTCAGCGGCCCCTAGTAGCAACATTAAAAGCCTAAATTAAATTTCTCGCCCGAAAACCCAATCCCAAATTTTTACCGCCAGTCATTTGGTTAAATAATAAAAAACAAAGAAAAATTTGTTTAACACCCTGTATCTTTGTTATTATCAACTTTCAGATAAACAATTTACGTAAAGCATTTTTAAACCAAGGAATTTGTTGCTCTGTGTCCCATTACTTGGGACACCCTGTATATAACAAGCAGTTATATAAAATATTATATATATATATATATATATATATATATATATATATATAAAATATATATATATATATATATATATATATATATATATATATATAAATATATATATATATATTTATATATATGATTAACAAAAAAATAGTTAAATATTATTTAAGTAAATTTAATAATGATTAACAAAAAAATGTTTTTAAACAAATTATAATTTGTAAGAAATTCATAGTAAAATTAATTAAAGGCCAAATATTTTGAGAACTGTTGGTCTTAGCGATTTAATTATTGGACCATTTTTGTGGAAATTAAATTTTCAACAACTTTGTTATTCATCTTTTTTGTGTAGCTCTTGTCATTTATAAGAAAATGATGGAAAAACGAGAATTTTATGAAAAAATTAGGTTAAGTGACCCGTACTACCTCGCCGGTGTGAGTTTCAATTCTCAAAAAATCCCGTCTTTGGGCAAGACGATAACATAAAATTTTGCTAAGTTATAGAAATTAAAAAAAAGAATCAACGTTTACGTGTTTTTTTAATGGAAAATCTTTACACGTTTGGGCGAGTACTTAATATTAGTATTAAAGGTTGAAACCTTAGAAATTTTTTTGGGAGTATTTTCAACAAAATTTCACGACAGGACTGAAAATATTCGCAAAAAAATTACCCTAATATATACCACTTGTCCAGATTAATTAAAATTTTTCGAATAACCAATTTCGCATTTTCAAGAGTCCACTGGTGACAAGCGAATTCGTCCACGATGCATTCAATGCCTGGATTTCTAGGTATGTAGGGCAATTACTAATTAATTTTGGTTTTTACTATTTTAACAACGATTTTTAATTTTAATTATATCTTTAAAAAAACTTAAAAAAGTATTTTTACGCAATTAGTGAACCGAAGCGAAAATACCAGTTGGAGACAGTCATGCCCAACCCTGATGAAGAGCTAGGACCGGTGCTGCCTCAATTGATTATAGTTGGTTCAAGAAAAAAAAGTCAGATGTTCTACTGTTTTTGTTCCAAAAATGATTAATTTTTTTATAGTGTCCTAAGGGCATTAGTAGTTTAAAATAGCAATATTCTCTTTAGGATTTAGGTTTAGGATACCTCTTGTAAATAAATTACATAGCGTAAAATAGGTGCTGGGGTCATGGCCGTTCTAATTAATCCAAGACTATAACCTGTTTTTGATTAAAAAACACCTAGTAGGTAAGCATGATTACTGATTTTTTTCGAACCGATGCAAAACATTTTTTGTTCAAGTGTTTTTCTCAATCGAAAATGAACAGTATAAGTTGGTGCATTTCCAATGTGACGAAAACGTTTTGCTTTTGTCAAAGTTACCATAAAAATACTTTATTGCCATTTTATATTTTATATAAAGAATATTGTTTTGTGTGAAAAGTTAATTAATAAACATTTATACTTACTCATCATATGGACAGATTCTGCCATTGCAGTCAAATGAGTCTAAATGGGCCATATCCGCAGCAGAGAGTTCAAAGTCCCAAATGTTAAAGTTTTCTTGGATTCTGGACTTGGTGACTGATTTGGGAATAACAATTAAACCCCTCTGAATTCCGTATCTGTTAAAAAATACATAATTTAATTCAGCGTATAAATTTATTAACATAATAAATATACTTTTACTAGTAATACTATAAGAGATGAATTTATTTCCGGAAACGTTTTTTGAGCTCATGACTATTGTGAAAATTATCCCGAGTCGAAGACAAGCGGTAATTTTTAAAAACATTTATGAGAGAGAAAAATTTCTAAAAATAAATTAATCTCGCGTGGTATTTAGTTAGAAAATTTTACACCAAATTGTATTTAAAATAATTTTAACATGATTTCTATTATTGCAATGTAATTATAAATTTAAACATCTCAGAGTATTTTTTTTAAATTTTACTTAAACTTTTTAAGTAACAAGTAGTAGAAAAATGCTTTTTTTAGTTTTTATTTTTCTATAGATACCCTACACGTATACTTCTAGCAAACCAATTTCTTGTATGCAGAGATTTTTAGTGCGTTAAAAGGAGATATCAATTTAATAGGCTAAGGCTGGGGCGAAATAAAGACAGGCAGAAAACGTGCTGGGGCCGAATCCCCTTTTACCGGCCCAACAAGAAGAGGGGAATACCGCGGGCAGAGCATTCGGTCGATTTGGCGAACGGCGATCGGCACTCGGCAGTATCAGCCGGACTCCGGACGTTAAAGGAGTAATTGTCAATCGCATTTTTTGAAGATTTTTAGCGATATTAGCGTTTTCATGCGGTCATGTTAATCACTTGTTGTATTTAATACAACAGTAATTATAAGGTTGTCAAGTTTTTATCCTTTAAGCCTAAAAATAAAGTAAAAATGCTATTCTAAAACAAATAAACTCATAAACATTTTTAAAAATTAAAGACATTTATAGTAATCCTAGTAAAAAAAAATAACTCCAAAAAATAAACTTAAAAGCATTTGAATAAATGCTCAAAGACATTGCCCTGCTGAGTTCGCAATACCCAAGCCGATTTTCTACTCAGAATAATGCAGTGTTTCTATCACTTTAAGTGATGCAGAAAATAGCTGGACGTTTGTACTGCATCCCCCTGCATGCCTCAGCCAACAATATGCTAACGAATCGCCGTCGCCTGTAGTCAAATTGGAAGTGGAACAGGGAAAATTGTTGTCGTTCTCTTTTCAATCTGGAGCCATTCTATATGTCTCTCACTCTATTGCATTAAAATTGGCATGCAATCGTGTATAATCAGCGCCAGCGACCACATTTGACGGCCATATATTTTAAAATAAAGATTGTAGTAAAACAAAATACTCTTTTAACCAGAGCTTATTATTTTATATTATGTATAATTTGTTTTACTATGGTTGGTAGAAAATTATAATTTTATTTATAATTATTGTCAAAAAAAAATCCAATAATATACATGATGAAAATACCATTTTGATAGCTTAATAAGAACTGGTGTGAAGTTTTTGGAGGGTAACTACTATTTTTTCTACAAAAAATAAGCCTTTTATTGACGAAACTGGATGGGATATATCAGAAAAAGATTTGCCAGAAAAGTTTTGTTAGGTACGAATAAAGGTCTAAAAGAAATATTCGGGTTAACTTGACCTTTCTTAAAAAACGATTTAGTCTTCGAATAATAATCCTTTGTAAAAATACAAATTAAAGTAACAACAGGTCTTTAAAGTTCTTAAGGTTAAATGATTTTAGTTAAAGCTATATTTTACTTATAGGATGTTGTGCATTCAAAGAGAACTTCTGACATAAAACATGTTTTTTGGGTTTCGTAGAACATTAATTTTATAAAGCATATGTTAACTTTTGAATGGGAATATAATGATACGTGAAATATTGTCAAAAAATCCACTGTGTTACTTGAAAGTTATTCGAAGTAAATTTCTGCAGGCCCTCGTAATAAACAATGCTTAATGTTGCCTACTAGAATTAATTTCATGTTTTAAAACTTTACAAATCTACCCAAATAGAATACTTAACCTATTACAAAACCAATTTCTAATAATTAATTTACCTGATCACTACTTGAGCCGGTGTCTTTCCATAAGTCTTGGCAATTTTCTGTATTTGTGGATCTTCCAAAAGTTGTGGGTCACCTGGTTTGGCCCATGGCCTGTCTGGAGATCCTAAGGGACTGTACGCTGTTACAACAACTCCTTTGGATTTGCAGTATTCGATGAGTTTCTTCTGGTTGAGGTAGGGGTGAACTTCGATCTAAAATTTTTCAAAAATTAGTTTACTTTAAATTAAGAAAATTATTAATATAAATTTTCTGTATGTTGATATTAATAAATAATTATTCCTTTTGTCTATTTATTTTATTTTCTTCTTAAGTAAGATAAGTTAAAATGTAAAATTATTATTTGTGCCCTTTTTATAGAATTGAAACAAATAAAATTTAGGCTTGATATAATGATTGGTCTTAAAACGAAAATGGAATGCAGTGCTTCAAATTAAAGGTTTTTATTTTGTATTTACGGAAAAACAAAAACACCTCGTAAGGTTTAATTTTAATCCTTTACCTATTATAAAATTTTTGGCGATCATCTTGTAGCGTCCGTAGACTCTGCCAGAAAGAGTTCTGATTACAAGATAATATTAATCAATGTATTTACTTATAGAAAAGTGATAAAGGTTTATGAAGATGTTATAATTTGTATTTTAATAATAAAAAATTAACCTGCAATGCAAAAAAAATCTTGCGTTAAATAAGGTTTATTTATTTAACATAAATATTTTCGGAATACTTTTATGATATTTTAATTTTATATTGGCCATAAAGTATGTGCAACAAATCTACTTGCATTCTTTTATTATGCGTTATAGTTTTTATTACTTTTACATAGATAAAATAAAGTTTGACGTGTAAGTTTTATCATCAATAAAACTGATAATGTTTATCATTATATTTTCTTAATCAGAATAGCTTTTTGCTGACGAAGCATTTCACGAAATTTTTGTTTTGAAAAAGATTAAATTGAACAGTAAAAATCGAAAAGTTATCTGAGAGCTGTTTATTTTAATAATATGTTATAAATAATTTAATCTATTTAAGTCATTATAAAAGACTATTTTGTTTTGAAATAAACTACTTAGGTTATCTAACAGGGTAACATAATTGTTTATGCGAAACTATATTATATAATAAAAGCGTTTGCATTTTATTCATATTTCATATGTTTAATTTAAGTAGCTTTTTTGAATTCTCTCCGCCACTAGCAGATGCCTTTGTTGAATTATCGCAATTACAAAAGGATATTGTTATCTATGACAAACTACCCTTTTTTATGGATACATATAAAAACATTTTATGTAACACAACAGTAGTATATCCCCAGTACACTGAGTGTATTCAACTAAATAACAATGTAGTCAAGGATATTTCACAAAATTTTTCTAATTATACAATATATACCGATGGATCTAAAACACCAGAAGGGGTTGGTTGCGCTTATTATGCACCCATGGATAATGTTTCTAAATGCTTTAAACTCCATGATAATGCCAGTATTTTTACAGCCGAGATGTATGCTATACTACAGGCACTGGAGTACATTTCCCAACATGGAAGGGCAGATAATTATATTATCCTTTCAGATTCAATGTCGTCTCTTAAGGCAATTAGTAATCATAAAAATATATATCGAAATCCATTGGTTTTTGCAATCTTTCAAAGAATAACTATCCTCCAGGATAAAAATGTTGACATTCTTTTTATATGGACTAAAGGGCACTCTGGTATCCAAGGCAATGAACACGCTTATAGATTGGCTAGAGAAGCCATTAACAGTAATATTAATATCTCTGGAATACAATTTTATGATACCTTTTTGATTGTAAAAGAAAATATATACAGTTACTGGCGTAATATGTATCAGAGCTATGCACGCCAGAACATAAATAGATACACTCGAACATATCCCAACCTTGTTGCCAAACCTTTAATAAAATATGAAAAACTTAATAAAACTGTTATGTTACCCTTTTCCGAGCAGTTACTGGACATGGTAACATTAAATATATGCTTCATAAAATGGGCCTCTTGTTACCGAGTGTGAACAGAATAAGAATGCTTCCAACTTTTTATTAACTGAGTTAGCTAAATATAAATTACCACCGATGAATTTTTAATCATTAGTCCATACAATACGAGAAAACAAAAGGGTTTATAATGCATTTATTTGTTTTGTGAAAATGTGTGTGAGAAAGCTGTAGAGACTCGAAAACCCAACTCTATCCTTATTTGTAATCCCTTTTTCCTGGTCGATTATCCTCTGTTTGTGTTAATTATCAAAATCGCCTAGATAGACCACTATGGCGTAAAGCGTGTGCCCTTGTCATGCATGTTTTTGATTCTTCGCAAGCAGCTCCCAATTTGTGATTTATTTCGAAGTGTATATCTGTATGAATCCTTATTATATATTGTAAATGGTTTTAAGGTATAATAATTCGTGTATACGAATATTTATCTTATAGATTTTTATACAGATACTAAATAAAAAATTAATTGGTTATAAAAACTTAAATATAATACGTTAAATGTAGTGGCTGTATGCATTCCTGTGCAAAGCCAACCAAAGCAGAGTTTCCAAGACGATAAAAATTTTAAAAAATATTGCTTTTTCTAATCATTTGGGAAAAATTATTTAAAATGAACCTGTCATTTTTGTATATACACAAATACAGATAATCAAAACGCTGGTAGTTTTAAAAAGCCAATTAAAACTAAAAATGTTTTTTGCTTTTATAAACCTATTAATATACCTGGTTAGTTGCTGGAGGAATAGTGGCATTAGCCAAAAGCCTTTCTATCTGTTTCTTATTGAAGTTTGAAATACCAATAGATTTTGTAAGTCCCTTTTTGACTAGTTCTTCCATTGCTTTCCATGTGTCCAAGTAATCTACGTCACTGAAGGCTGTCTTTCCATTGGCGTCAACTGGAAATAGTTCACCTTCTTCCTAGCAGAATAAAAGTTATGGATTAAAAGAAAGTTATCACCTTAAAACCTATTCTCTTAATTATTATATTTAAAATAATATATAATATTAAATAATAATAAAACATTTAAATTCACATAATGATCGGGTTTGGTTTCATATTAAAGCACTTTAAGAGTTCAAATGTCAAAATAATTAATTCTAAACAAAATAAACTTTTATTTGAATTTTACTATTAAAACGTAGAAAAATATTTTTGAGGAAAAAACCTTAACAAGTATAAGCCATCAAAACACGAGAAAATGTTTTTGAGGTAAAAAACCTTAACAGGTATAAGCTGATAAAATGGTTAAGTACAGGGTTCCCCATAATAGACTACTATTTTGATATTGAAATAAATTCTATATAAGATAAGTCAGTACGTTTTTTTTATATTATTATCTTCTATGGCCTTTGGGATTTAAATCAACATATTTTTAATCGAGTTAGCACCTGTCACAAAACTAGGAAAAATTGATTTTCGTAAAAGGTCATTTTTCTAATAAAGCATCATTAGGTTTGAACACATAATTTAATGTTTAGTTTTAATTCTGATGGATTATTCAGTTCTACAACGAGTTTTTTTGCCTGAAAACATAAAGAGTAACTTAATAGAAGAAGATGAAGCGACAGTACATACCGCCAAAAACTCTAAAAAAGTTCTGCGAGAAGTGTTTAATGGCCGACTCATTTCATTATTTGGGGATTTAAATTGACTTTTTTCTGTGGGGCTATTAAAGGTTTTTGCAACTAGTCCAGAAAACATCCAAGATTTTAAAGTCCGAATTCCTGAAGAGGTCCGATGAATAGATCAGGTTTTTTTCATCGTATCATCAATCATTTCTTGTCAAATCTTAAAAAATGCATTGAAGTTAGCACTTACTTAAAAGACGTAATTTTTAAAATTTTGGATAAGTCGTATGTTATAGTAAATCCCAAAGAATGAATTGTAATTAAATGTTATAGTCCACAGTACACGCCCCCCCTGGCAAGTTGATTACCACATACTTTATAATTCGTGAGTAACTTCGTTTCAACGAGTCTACCACACTTTTCTTCTGCGACTTTTCTCGATTCCTCCGCTTTTCCGCTCGAAAAAGCCCTATATTATGGCGATTTCCCAAGGTTTTAAAAAGTCACGACCACAACTTTTTTTTTAGCTTAGGTTACTGGAAATTTTGTTAAAAATGTGAATTTAAACTTATCCGACAAAAATTTGTCCGACTTTTTCATGTCTACCGCTCGAAACATGCCCAAATGACAGGGTATTAAAAACCGATCACCACATAGGTAATTTTTGGTAAAATTAATTGTAAATGATTTATAAAATAATATCCTTTGGTTGTCCGACAAATTTCAAGCCGCATTTTTTCAGTCCGACAGCTAGAAATTGGAATTTTGACTGGGTATAAAAAATCGTTTACCACATGTCGGACAAAAATAACACACGAAAGAAAAGTATTTTTTAAATGAAAAAAAATATATTGTCCGACAAAAATATATCCGCAAATCGTTGGTCCGACAAAAAAAAGATAAAAAAAATTCGTAAAACTTTTGTACATATTTATAATATCCGCTGCTTTACGTACTGATTTATAGTTATTTCAACATATTAAAACTAATTCGGCCTTCTAAGCTAACGATAACTGTCTTGGAGGATGCATTTGAAATCAAATAAACTTAATAAGCGAAGAATAATTATTCAAGAAAGAAAAATTATTGTCACCAAACCGTCATAATGTTTACTTTTAACCCTCATTTGTTTTTTTTTTCATGAGTATCCGCGATAATTTTAGTAGGTTTTTTAATGATGTCTTTTAATTTGTACAGTTTTTTAATAAATATATAAAATAAAATTTTTGCTGTTTAAAAGAGCGTTTTTTAATATGCATTTTATCATTACTAATGTTTTACCTTTTTAAAAAGAATTTTTGTAAAATTTTAAAGTTGTGTTTAATAACGTTGCAACACACATGAAGTTTGTGATTCCTTAAAAAAATAAAAATCTTTGTTAATGTCAAATATGCTTGAATTTGAACAAAATTATGCGAAATTAATTTGATTTAAAATAAATTATGAGAGTGTTAAAGGTAAATAAAAAAAAATAAATAAAAAAATTTTAAAGGTTTTTCAAAAAAAAAAAATCTTAGGGAGGCCATGTTTTGGTATTGAGGCATAACTTTTAATTCTGAACTTTTCTTTATAACCTTTTGCTGATTTTTTTAAATAAGGGTACTTTACTCCTGTACAATTTTTATATTTTTTTTACCTACCCTGTACTTAACTCCGAGATAGTTACAGTGTACGTTGCATTGTTGTTACCATAGAAACTTTTGTCAACCTGATTTCCAATGAAAAGGTGTTAATCTAGGATCCATGTTTTAATACGAGGTGCTACGGAACACTGCAAAAATTATGTTTATGTAGATTTTATTATTTTTGAAGGTAAAGGCGGACACTAAATTGTCGGACAGGGGTATCACTATTTTCTACAATAAATTCAAAAGAAAAAAAGTGAAAATTAGGTTTGTGGTCAACGATTTTTTATACCCCGTCAAAATTCCAATTTCCAGCTGTCGGACTGAAAAAATGCGGCTTGAAATTTGTCGGACAAACATAAAATGGTATTTTATAAATTATTTACAATTAATTTTACCAAAAATTACCTATGTGGTGATCGGTTTTCAATACCTTGTCATTTGGACATGTTTCAAGCGGTAGACCTGAAAAAGTCGGACAAATTTTTGTCGGACAAATTTAAATTCACATTTTCAACAAAATTTGCAATAACTTTAGCTGAAAAAAAAGTTGTGGTTGTGACTTTTTAGAAACTTGGGAAATCGCCATAATATAGGGCTTTTTCGAGCGGGAAAGCGGATGAATCGAGAAAAGTCGTAGAGGAAAAGTGTGGTAGACTCGTCGAAACGAAGTTCCTCACGAATTATAAAGTATGTGGTAATCAACTTGCCAGGGGGGGCCTGTACTGTGGACTATTAGTTTTATTAAGTTTTAAGCATTTTAATGAGCAATTAAAATGGGTATCTATTATGGGAAACTCTGTATAAGTAATAAATAGTATTTCTTATTACAGGACCGTCAGGATGAGGTAATATAGTTGTTGAAATTGTTTATTTTTGTTGAGACATATTTGTTTAATTAAAAAACTTTTGATGTTAAAGCAGCTAATTGTATTTTTTTAACAATTACCTTAAGAGCAAATGGCCAGTGAATAAGGTAAAGATCCAAATATTCGAGACCCAAGTCCTTTAAGGTAGTTCTGATTGCTGGTTCTACCAGGTCTGGTCTGTGCATGGTATTCCATAATTTACTAAAATTGTAAAATAATACATTTTATTTTTCGAAGTTAAAAATGTCAGAGTCAAATTAAGGTCTTATTTAAACAAGCCTAAAAAAAAAATAAAAATGAATACCTAGTAATGTAAATGTCTTCCCTCTTAACAGTTCCATCCCCCAGTTTAGCAGCCAAAGCTGCGCCAACTTCAGCTTCATTACCGTAGATATGGGCACAGTCAATATGGCGGTAACCGATGTCAATGGCGTCTTTTACAGCTTGGGTTACCTCACCAGGCTTTGACTGAAAAAAGGTCGTTATTTACTTATATTGTTTTTTTCATAACTGTAACATCTCCTTTTTGCTTTAAATTTTATATTGTTATCGTATTTAAAATATTTTTAAACGCTACCTAATTAAATATATTAAATGTTAAGTAAAATATGACTTAATTTAATTGTAAAGTTAAAAAAAATACTTTTAATATTATAAAAAAAAACGCTTCGTTTTACCTCTTATACAGAGCGTATAACTTAAGATATTTTTATTATGGAACTCATAACTTGTTACAAAACTTATATTTTAGGGATCCAACTCTTGTCATTTGAAAGTTTTAAGGTATGTGGAGACTTTAAATAACTCTACACTGTATTTATGTTATATTATCAATAAGGCGGACAAACTTAATCGTTTTTATTTGGCGTGTTTAGTCTTAAGGTTTACTTTAAGCATTAGAAACTATGGCTCACGAAAGTATATTATTCTAAAAAATTATTTATTAGAATTATTGTTATTATTATATTCTTTCGCAGACCTATTCGCAAATACGTTTCACCTTATCAAAAATTATAGATAGGGATATAAATACGATCGACAAAAGTGGAAAAGCAAATGGAAAAAATTAAAAACAGTTTCAGCTATTTAATGGTTAAATGCAGAAGGCATGCATCATTTGTTTAAAAAAACGCATTAAATTTCTCCATTTGATTTTCAACTTAAAGCCATACCGATAATGCCTAACTAGGCGAAGCAAGCTACGAATAGATGGGTGAAACAAAAACAAATCCTTTAAAGAAACCAACTTGGTGGTATGTTTTTGAAAATAACTGTTCTTTATTTAGCGCTACCAGCAGTGACACCTATAATAATTGTAAGTTGTGTCCGTGCAAGTAATTTTCATCTAATAACTGGTATTTTTATAAAGACATGGCAGGTGGAGCTCCAATGTTTTTCTTTGGTTCTGAAAACAAGCCGAGAGACATGCATGCATTTTACATAGTTATCATTGTTAATTTTAAATCCAGCAAGTTTTGTGGTTTAATAGGTGGTTCGGTTAGGTTCGTTATTTTATTTATCTAAATATAGTAGTATTTTTATATGTGTTAAGTTTTACGTAGATCCATCAACTTATTCGTATATTTGAAGGATTTATTCAAAAAGTGCATGCACCAAAGTTCCAGAAAGCTCTGTTTACAATAGGCGCTGCATTTGCTAACAATGAACTAAAAATACAGTCAAATACGACTCGCATCATCTCAAACAGCTTAAAAGTACCATCGCAAAAATCAGTGAATTAAAGTACCACTTGTCGCACCATTCAGCCTATTTGCCACATTCAGCCCCCTCTAACTTCTGGCTGTTCTTACATCTTAAATAATTCATGCCTGGGTAACAAACGAAGAGCTATATACCAGCAGCCGTGAAAGAGTATTTTATAAATCTTTAGGATTCTCATCTTAGAGACAGTATCCATAAATTACAAAGCTTATTGTAACAAGTGCATGAAAGAGATTATATTAAATAATAAAATATATTTTAAACTATTAAATCGTGTTATTCTTATCAAACGACAAAATTTATTAAATACATGGTAATATTGTTAAGAACACAGACGCCATTACCGAAAGATAACAACAAATACAGGATTAAGTATGACTGTTTTACCCGCTGTTCTATAGGCACTACAATTATGGATCTCTTGCATACAATTTATTTTGATCTAAAACTAGTCAAACCTCTTCCATGGCCTTTAGGCCAGTCATTAGATACATAAAAATTGTGTTTTGGTGCAAAAGGTTGCGGGGTTTTGAAACTTGGCAGAAATGCAAGGTTTTTAATATGCAGTTAAGTTTGCGACCTCGTGCGACCGCCGCTCGCGCCGCCATCTTGAAAAAATAAGGGTCAAAATCAGTTTTTTGTGAATAACCTGTTTTCTGTACGTTTTACCAAAAAAAGTATTTTAAAAAGGTTGAAGAGAATAAATTTTGCTACAAAATAGCTATCTAAAGTTTTTTTGTCAGGCCAATAGTTTTCGAGTAACAGGACCAAATAATAGGGTGCACTATTTTAAATCTAATAAAAAGTGGGATTAGTAAGGTCCGTTTACCAATATCCAACAAATTAGTGATAAATTACATTAAAACTGTTAACGCAGTGAGAAATAAATATCGATTTATCGATGTTTTAAAAGCATCAATACTCTGTTGCTATCCCGAAGCGTGCTTCCCCCACCTCTTATACTTAAAACCGGCTAAGTGCACACGGCGTAGCGGTTTGTTATTACGCGCAAAGTCAAGCCATCTGTACTTACAAGATATGTTTGCACTAGAAGAAAAAACGGACACAATGAATACGACCTCTTTACTAGGGAAGGATATTTTACCATCAGAAGGTCGAACAAATTTTGGTCTGGGATATGGTCAGACATGACCATAGAACAAACATTAATGCGCACCATGAAGAGCACTGGAGGTCTTACACATGAACTTGGAATGACAGACAGTGTCTTAACCATGTGGACGCTAGAAATGGTATATTTGCATGTCTGTAAGAAAATAGAAGAGTTTAGTGCAATTTCACTAAGCACAACTGAACAGCATGTGGACATGCGGCCACCGCGTATAACACGGGACGAGAATGATGTGGCAAAGCTTGCAGACTGGTTATCGCAACACAATCCATTTCCGCAAGTCGATAGTTTACTCTCCATTAACAGTGGAGTCGTTGGCGATAAAACATGCTACATGGCACAAGAAATTGGTGCCTCAGCTATGGCAAAAACTGTGTCCCCACATAAACTTTGGTTCCATTAAATTTAAGCGTAAAGATGCTGTCCTTTTCTTAGGAGCTGCTAGAAGCGGTATCAAAGTTGGAAATAGTCCCGTTTCTAAAAATCCCGTCTTATTATTTCAAAGAATTTGTATAGCCAAAAAAAGTGATTAGGAATTAAAAAGCTATTTTGAGTTTGAACTCGCTCCATATCCCCTATCGTTTTAATGAAGATGGCATGCGAAAGGGAACAAAATTAATTCTATAAAAAGCTCCAGTAAACGAGCCTTTACAACCGGATAACAACATTTTGTATGTTTTGGACGGTGGCAGTTTATTGCATCGTATGGTATGGCATCGGAATGATTCATATGAACAAATTTGCATGAACAACATTCAATATATCCGAAGGCACTATGGTGATAACGCAACTGTAGTCTTTGACGGTTATTCAGCAGATGCAGCTAGCCGCAATACGAAGAGTGCAGAAAGATATCGGCGCTCTAAAGCACAAGTATTCACTGATGTAATTTTTGACGAAGCAATGACTCCACCAGTTTCGCAAGAAAAATTTTTATCGAGCGATAATAACAAAAGAAATTTAATTTTGATGTTAATGTCGAAGCTTAAAGATTATAATTTTACATCAAAGCAGGCAGTAGAAGATGTAGATGTGCTCATTATTCAGACAGCCATCGACATGTCATCATCTTTTACGCGTGTTTTTATTGTCGGAGACGATATCAATTTATTGGTACTATTAACAGCAAAGGCAAGTGACAAGGAAAACATTTTTTTGCTAAAACCAGCGAAAGGAAAAACTGCAGGAGCGCTTTATTCAACACAGAGTCTTAATTATAAAGAAGCTGTTGCAGAGAACATTTTATTTTTGCATGCCATTAGCGGTTGTGATCTGCCCTTTTTAATAAAGGGAAAGTAAAGTTCCTTAGTCTCCTGGATGCAAATTACTCATTGCTTAAGAAAATAGAAATTTTCCATGACCTCGAAGCAGATGTAAATGCTGTCGCTGCAACTGGAGAAGCCATCCTAGTGGCATTATATGGCGGTTCGTTTAAAAAGGACACATTGGATTTGCTTCGATACCAGCATTTTACAAAGTCTGTGTCCAATAATAAATTTAATTTTGCGTCCCTGCCACCCACAAGCGATGCTGCAAGGCAGCACTGTTTGCGAGTTTATCATCAAGTTGCGATGTGGTGTGGCAGACATAAAGATCCTGAGCAATATGGCTGGCAAAAAACGTTGAATGGGCTCGATGCTGTTCGGGCTACGTTAGACGCAGCCCCAGACGCCATTTAAAAAACAATATCTTGCAAATGTAAAAAAAACTGTACGGCAGCTTGTGGATGTCGGAAAACAGGGTTAAAATGCTCAGTACTCTGTTTAAATTGCAACGGCACTGCATGTGAAAACACTCCTGATTTGGTAGTTGATTCTGATTCTGAAGACCCAAACGAGGATGATGACTTTATTTCGTTGGGGAGGGTACTGAAGAGACAGATGACACACAAAATTTAACAGATAGTGAACAAAATAAACCAGGAACATCCCATGGTACAAAGCTACAAAAAAGGTGCATGTAAGCTTGAAATGTGGAGTAGGCCTACTGGGGATACCACGTTAAAAAAAGCGCGGATCAACTCTACCTCTTAGGTGGTGTGGAAACGAGTTGATAAATTACGCTTTAATTATTTTAATAAACCAAACAATTTTATAATAGGGTAATTTATAAGTAATATATGAAAAATAACATTTAGTTAAACATTATACGGGATTTGGAAAAATTTACTTCATTACGCGGTCCTGTAACTCGGAAATTATCGGCCTGACAAAAAAACTAAAAAAAGCGATTTTGTAGCAAAATTTATTCCATTCAACTTCTTTCAAATACTTCTTTTCCTAAAACTTACAGAAAACAAGTTATTCATAAAAACTGATTTTGATCGCCATTTTTTCAAGATGGCGGCGCGAGCGGCGGTCGCACGAGGTCCCAAAATTAATTGCATATTAATAACCTTCAAATGACCATTTCTCCCAAGTTTTAAAACTCCGCAACCTTTTGCAAGCTAAAATGTATCTAATGACTGGCCTACTATTATAGTTCACATCTGAACCTTTAAATTTGTCATCAGACCAAAACGAAGTGTGACCACACAAGTGTTGCCGAGTTCTAATATTATATTAGGTAATTGCTTTGTTTATTTATTTTGTTCAGGGAAAATTCCGATTTAAGATGAAGCGGTTCAATGTTAATTAATTATGCAACATAATAAATGTAAAAGGTAATTACACCGTGAAAATGTATCGCAATTACCATAAAAATAAAATACATATTACAAAAAACAGGTTTAAGCTCTAATAACTGTTTATTCTCGATTAAAAAAACACCTGGTAAGTAATCATGATTACCGACTTTTGAACCAATGCACTACGTTTTTTGTTATTGTATTGTTTTCAAACGAAAATAGACAAATTATAATATTATACGTTTTAAATAAACAAATGAAAATGGCATTTATCCACTGATTGACAATTTAAAGTGTTTTAACATCTGGATTAGCTCCGTTTGGTATTCCATTCGCTTTGCTCTCACCCGAGAGCTTACTGGAACCTAGCCACGGTGGCCTCTGTCATCAGGCTTGTGAATATGTGTGGTTAGCTACTTATGACATAGATACCCTTTTCGCGACATAGCTTTATATTTAAATTTTAAACAATTGTAATTCTGTTATAAAATTTTGCACTTAAAAAAATGTTATTTATATATAGCTTGCACCCATCTTAACTCGCCTCTTTCGAATCTCTTACGACACGGGCATTTTCCCGGAGAGTTGGAAAGCTGCACGTGTGCAACCTGTCCCCAAAAAAGGATCCAAAAGTCTCCCTTCCAACTATAGACCTATATCTCTTCTTTCAGTTGTTTGCAAAGTGATGGAAAAATTCATTGATTCCCAAATCTTAAAGTATCTGGAAAAACATAAGATCTTACATGATAGACAATATGGATTCCGTCACAGTAGATCCACAGCTGATCTTCTTTCCTTTGTCTCACACAACTGGAACAAGTCCCTTGAGTTTCTTGGTGAATCCCAGATCGTTGCTCTTGACATATCCAAAGTTTTCGATCAGGTCTGGCATGATGGGCTTCTTAACAAACTTCCTTCTTACGGTCTTCCACCTAAGCTTTGCTTTTGGCTTTCCAGTTTCCTTTCTAATCGACGTATATCAGTTAGTGTAGATGGTCATTCCTCCAGCTTCTACCAAATTAATGCTGGGGTGCCCCAGGGCTCAGTGCTGGCACCCACGCTGTTTCTTCTACACATTAACGATCTTCTCTCTTCCACAATCAATCCCATTCATAGTTTTGCTGACGATAGTACCCTCCACTCTAGTATTCAATTTCTTAAGCCACCGGTAATCCTGATTTCGAAAACAAGCGCAGGGCAATGCAGATATCTCTTTCACAAGACCTCAAACTTATCTTGGATTGGGGCGCCAAAAATCTTGTTCAGTTTAATGCCTCGAAAACACAGTCATGTTCGCTGTCGCTGCAAATGTTCATCCCTTACATATGAGCGGCCAAGTTCTGCAGAACAAAGAGCCGTTTAATCTAGTCGGCGTTACTTTTGAGAATAACCTCAACTGGCACAAACACATTTTATCCATAGCTTCGGCAGCTTCAAAAAAGATTGGATTTCTCTTTCGAGCCAGAAAATATTTCTCTTCTTCCAATCTGTACACTCTGTATGTATCCCAAATCAGACCCTCTTTAGAATATTGTTCTCATGTCTGGGGAATGGCGTCCCCTACAAAACTTAGCATTCTGGACTCCATTCAAAGAAGAGCCGTTCGTCTTATTAATGATCCAGTGCTCACAGAAAGGCTTCCTCTTCTTGCCCACCGTCGAGCTGTAGGGGATCTGTCGCTCTTCTATAGGTATTTTCACGGTTTCTGCTCAGAGGAGTTGGCTAGTATAATTCCTTCTCTAGCAGCTCCCAACAGAGCAACACGTAGTGCAACTTTTATGCATCCTTTTACAGTTCAGTTAGAGAGGCCCCGAACTTCCCGCTTTCTTCGTTCCTTCATCCCTAGAGTGTCAAGACTATGGAACCTGCTGCCCGCAGAAGTTTTTCCTTCTCCTCCCAATCTCCAAAAATTTAAGTCCCGTGTGAACAAACTTCTACTCACCACACTGAAGACACCCACGGTACGTGAGTACAGGCATCAGCCTTCGTGGGTAAGTCTACTAACCCAATCTCCAAAAATTTAAGTCCTTAACAAATTTCTATTCATACACTGAAGAACTAGGTAGTTAGTATTAGGTCATACCTTTTAGAACAAAGAACCTATAAATACATCTGTCAGTTTTTCTCAAATATAATAAAGGATCTTTTTATTTATATTATATGAATTAAGGTCCATATATTTATAACATTTAAAAATATTTAAAAATCCAATGTTCAATGAAAAATTATTAATCCCTTTTTTATAAGAAACATTTTTTTATAAATTTTATTGTTTACACATTAAGATAAGCTAAACAAACACACATTAGGTAATTTATAGATTACTCTTACTTAATTTCTGCGATAAAATTAAAGAATTTTATTGCAAAATGGTTTATTCTGGATTATACAAACATAAAAGATATTATTCTTAACGTTTAATAAACGTATAAGATTGTTTACGATTAAAATTTTAAGAGCAGACGCAACAATTTAAGTTATTAAGATTAACCTTTCCGACTTCTTACTAAATTAAAATAATAAAAATGAAAATCACTGTTTTAGAAAATATATTTTTTTTTTGCTAAAGTAAACAAGCTAAAAATATCTTTTGCCTTCTATTTTTGTATATCTATAACGTTTTTATTAATTAGGTAGGAAATTAGGCAAGGGTCGATACTTTTTGAAACAAAAAAATAATAAAATAAAATAATAGTAGAATAAAACTCATTGGAAAAGCAGAAGAATATAACAAAAATGAAAGGAAAAATAATTTACGGGCAATCTGAGGTCGGGAAGTGAAAGGGGGTGAGTTTTTAAGGGTAAAAAACGGTTTATCTCGATTTTCGGCAACAACACAACAAATCCTGTGGAAAAAAGTTAAAAGGCAAAGTTGTAGATAATAAAAAGATCTACAACTTTTGTATTAACACTTTTTTTACATAACCTCAAAATTTATGTGAAAAATTCAAATAACCAAGTTTTTGGGTTTTTATTTTTATCTTATTAATCTTTTAAATTATTAATATTAATTTGGTAAAAACCTAGAACATTTACCATAGTAATGTATATTTTTACACCATCAGAAAGTAGAGATTTCAACGAACAAAAAGCTCACAGACTTTTTTAAAAAAGCAGATATTTTGACACGAGAATTTTCGATTGAAAATTAGGGTGCTTTTTCGATATTAAGTCAAAATAAGATGAAAAAATAAATAATTTAAATTTAAAAAATTACAGTGTGTTTGGGACATAAAAGGTAAGTTTTCGTCAAATTTCGTAAAAAAAAATGTAAAAGATAAAAATAAAAACCCAAAAACTTGGTTATTTGAATTTTTCACATAAATTTTGAGGTTAGGTGAAAAAAGGGGAAATACAAAAGTTGTAGATCTTTTTATTACCTACAACTTTGCCATTTAACTTTTTTCCATAGGACTTGTAGTTTTGCCGGAAATCGAGTTAAACAGTTTTTACGCTTAAAAACTCACCCCCTTCCACTTCCCGACCTCAGACCGCTCGCAAATTATTTTTTTTTATCATTTTTGTTATATTCTTTTTTTTCAATGGGTTTTATCCCACTATTTTTCTTTTTACTTTTTACCATTTTCAAAGGCTTCAGCCCTGGTCTTTATGTACCATTATTTGTGCTACTATACGTATTTGGTAAAAGTACAATTATATCATTTATATATTATTCAGAAGAATAACATTAAGCCTAATTTACACCCCAAATAAAAAAGAGTTGTTATTCTTTGTGACTTAAATATATTTCAATTTTTGTAAGGTGTGTTGTTTTCTAATAATTAATAATTTCACTAATATTAGCAAGCGCAGCGGCTGTACTCTGAATATATATATACAAAAAATGCAAACATTTTTAAAGTTTGTAGAGAATTTCTTTTTGCTTCTCGGCAAATTATTAGCACACCTAAAGAATACATTTTAGTAAACAAGAACCTAAAATGTATAATTCAATATCTTAATGTATTGCACCATGTTAGATTTATTCCTCTTAAACCTTAAATACACCCATAATACATAATTTAATTGTTAACATTTTTATAGGTTAACCAAATAAAATAGACCAGAGTGTTCTAGAAACGTTTATAAGATTATTTTCTGTTTTTTTACTATACTGAGTGTTTTCTAAAGGAATGTCAATATTTAAGGGAGCGATGTTTGGGTCCATTTTAAAAAGAAAACTTCATATAAACGTATATCCTAAACGTCTTAACTTTTGAGATACAGGGTGGTAAAATTTTTAAAAATAAATAATTTACTATTAATATCTGTAATACTACTTTATATATTTTAATGAAATTTGGCATACATGTACTATGTATTAGGGGGCATTTTTTAGTGTACCACATTTTTTTTAATATTCACCAGTGGCGGTCGTAAGGAATTCAACCTGCTTATTTTGGCAGACATGAGACGCCACAAAAAAATATTTTTTAAATCTCCAATTATTTCTAAGCAAAGATGATTTCTTGATTTTTTTGAATCCGATGCCAGTTTACTGCTTAAAAAAATAAAAACCGTTTCTATGCATGATCATAACAATATCGTTAAACAATATTACCATGCAGAGAAATATCTAGATTTGGTTTTTCTATATATGAAAACCGTGCCTTGGACTTTAATTCTTTTTATTTCTCTTTTTATTTTTAATGGTTTTTAGTCCGACGCACGGTTTTTACCTAAAAAAATGAAATCTAGGTATTTCTCTGCATGGTGGTACTGTTTACCGATACTGTTGTGATCATGCAGAGAAAAGGTTTTTATTTTTTTAAGCAAAAACTGTGCATCGGATTGTAACAAATCAAGTGATCAACGCTAAAAAATGATTGAGGATTTTAAAAATAAGTTTTATTTTAAGAGGTACACAGTTACACAGGTAAATATGGCGACAAACTTTTATTTCATATAAGTTGTGTAATGTTAAAACGTGATGGGCTTAATTTAATTTAATTTAAATTTTAGTTTCTTCTTTTTAGAGCTTGTAAATAAAAGCTTTTTTTAAACGCTTTTTTACTCTTAATTTATTTTTAATTTTTTAGTTATCGCTGGACATGTTTCTAAGTCTGTTTACCACCTAACTATCCTTAACCTTTGCAAAGTCATATTACTTAAAAATTGGTATGGCGGACATCTTGTTTTTCGCCATTTTAAATTTTTCTTCTTAAACTTATTCATTTAATATCTATATTATGAGAGTGCATAAAAAAACATAGTCCACCATTTTTGGGAGTCCGCCATATTGGATTTAGAGTGACATCATTTTTTTTTCGTATTTTTCTCAGCGGACCCTTTCATTTAATACCCATATCATGGGGGTGCATAAAAAATAACTAGTCCGTTATCTTGCGCGGTCCGCCATACCGGATAAAGAATGACGTCACTTAGCTAACCATGCATTGTCATTTAAACTAAACATATATTCAAAATTGTATCTCAATCGGTTGAGGATAACTTCTATAAAATTCGGTTGCGATATTTGACCCAAACAAATAAAACATTGCGAGTTAAATAAAAACTTGTAATATATTGCTGAGAAGTTTTAAATTTAAGCGTTTGGTTGCTTTAATTTTTTTTCTTCTTTCCGGTAAAACATTTATCGATTTCGTTTAATTAAAGTGGGAATAAAGGTAGCTTTTTCCCTGTGCGGCAGGCTGTGCTGTTTCTGTATCGAATAAACGATTTAATCAACAATGAAATGCTTCAGTTATAAAATTGTTTTACGTGGAAATTAATAGAAAATTAGTTGTTTCCGCATGGTTACCTGAGGTAGTATTTGCTTATGTATTTTATATCAGCTGTAAAGCAATAACATACTACGTCACTCAGTGAGTCCCCGGTCCGACATATCGATGGAAATATTGTTTTTTATGGAAAAAATACCATTAAAACCAAACAGTGGCTTAATAAGTGTTATGAAAACTCTGCACCAACGAAATCAAGTACAAACATTGATGATGCTGAACAATCTGGTCGCCCTAAATCGGCAGTTGTTTCAGAAAACATAAAAAAGTCCACAAAATGGTTATGGCCGATCGTAAATTGAAGCTTCCTGAGATAGCTGATACTCTAACGGCCAAGTGATGATCGCGTTGTTAAATTTAGCAATGGACTTAGCAATTGTTAAAAGTTAAAAACGGTTTAGAATGTTTATCAAAATGTTAGATTTTGACAGGATGCCTACTAAAATCATTGAATAACATTTTAAACCGTTGTTAACTTTTAACAATCGCTAAGTCTGTTGCTAAATTTAACAACGCGATCATCACTCGGCCGTAAAGATATTAGAAGGTAGTGTATTTACAATTTTACACAAAAATTTGGGCATGCGTAAGTTCTTTTAGAAATGGGTGCCGCATTTGCTCAAACCGGACCAAAAACAACAACGCGTCAACGATTTAGAGCGCTGTTTGGAACTATTTAAGCGAGATAAAAAAAAATTCTTGCGTCGGTATGTACCAATGGATGTAAATGGATTCACTACTGCATACCTGAATCAAAACGATAATCAGCTCAGTGGACAGCAGCCGGTGAAAGTCGTCCCAAGTGACCAAAAACTCAAAAGTCAGGTGGCAAGGTTATGGCATCCGTATTTTGGGACGCGCATGGTATTTTGTTTATTGACTATCTTGAGAAAGGTAAAACTATCAGTAGCAAATATTACATGGCATTATTGGATCGATTAAGTGTAGAAATCAAGAATATCCACAAGAAAAAAAGTCTTGTTTGACCAAGACAATGCACCGTGTCACAAGTTTATAAAAACGATGGTCAAATTGAATGAATTACGCTTTGAATTGCTTCCCCATGCACCGTTTTCTCCAGGTCTGGCCCCTAGATACTATTGGTTTTCATTGTATTCAAAATTGAGCTTAAATGTAGAAGTTAGAGAAGCGTCAATGTATCACACTTCAAGGAGAGTATGTTGATGAATAAAGTCGAAATTCAAAAAAAACATATTTTTCTTGGCTAAACCGGGGACTTATTGAGTCTACGGTATACATTATTACTTTACTGTATTAGAATTTCTTGTTTAGTTTGATCATCTATTAAGCATTTCAAGTTCGGTACCAAAATTATTCTACGACAATACCCAACCTTAAAAATATAAACTTTTTATCAAATTATCAGACTAAAGAATAAAAAATGTAACTAACTAATGTTGAAATTATTTCCATTTTTTATTTATTGGTTTAACTAATTTAAACATAATATAGTGTTTAATACTGGATGGTGAATAACTTAAGGCTTAAGTTGTAAAGAGGTTTGTTAGGTCAGATTTTAAAAATGTAAAACACTGGCTCTATTAAACAAAAATTAAAATAGCAAAGGTAAAACAAAAAAAAATTCTGAAAAAGAATAAATATTTTATAAAATAGCTGATTTTAACCAGTTGTGTTAGAAAAATAAAGACGCCCTTCTTCTTTTTAAAAAAAGCCTGGTAACAGTACCACATTAAAAAATATTGGGTCATATTTTTATTTTAAAATTTATTTTACAACCTGCCAAGTCATGTATTGTCCAGGAAATAAACCATTTTGCTAAAAATTTTTTCAAAATGCATTGAATGACTTGAAATTTTAACAGTAGGTAGAGAATAGTCCAAGGATCAAAATCTATATCATGCCGAAGGGTGCCTTTACCTTGGGGGTGAAATTTTTTTATATAGTATTTTGAGCACAGGAATCGATAGAAAAATGATTTCTAAGCAAAAAATGTTGTATGCATTTTTTTTTGTCAAAGGCATACTTTTCGAGTTATTCGCGATCGAAAGTCGGAGTTTTTCGTTGATAAAATTAATGTTTTTAATCGTGTTTTTGCAAATAACTCGATAACTATGCATTTTATCAAAAAAAAGATGTAAATAACAAAATTATAGCTTAAGAAAAACGAAAAAATGTTTTTTTTGTAACTGCTGTGGAACCAATAAAAACCAAGTTGTGGTTAAAAGTTAGATAATAATTATCAAACACAAAATTTCAGAGTTTCAAAGGTAAATAACGCAAAATCTACGTATTTTTCAGGAAAAACTAAAACTGTTTTGAAGCATTTGCAAAGACCTTTTTTTTTTAAAAATATGCATCATAAAATTTAAGTGAGTTAGGATTAAAATAGGTTTAGACAAAAATTTAAGTGCAAAAATCTTTGAAAACAACGCCCTATTTACCACCCTAATTAAAATGAGTCGAAGCCCTGTTTCAATTTTCTTTATCTATTTATCATAATAACATTTTAAAATTTTAACCGATTTAAATTGCTTAATTTTGAAAAAAATTAAGATGCAAGTGAAAATCAAATTTCAGATTTTTATTAAAAAATTACCTCTTCTTCAAAATAACTCGAAAACTAAGGGAGATACGTAAAAATTACTAGGGTATCAAATTGTAGCTTTTTGAATTACAAACATTTTGCTTTTTTTAATTTACTGTATGACGAAAATTATGTGAGATATTAACATTTAAAAGGCGTGTGTATAGACGAGCACTACCTTGTTTTAGCCCTTTAAACACATACAAAGTAATGGTTTTAAACAGTTTTAATATAGGACCTTATAGATCTTAAAAAACCAACAAAATGGTTTTTTAAAGAACTTTTTATCACAAAAACTGAAGGAGTTATGCTTAAAAAACAATTTTTTGGAGCATTATAAAAGCCCAAATCGGAGCATGATGATCTACTTGTATTGTAATATTGTAAGTGGTGGATTTTTAAGGATTAAAAAATTACAAAATTGAATTAGTAATACTTTTGAGCAGTCACATATTATAATTACAACTCTGTGAAAATATGTTAATTATTCTAGGGTAAACAGTTTTTTTTATTAAGTCATAATAAGGGTTGATTTTCAAGGGTTGAAATATATTAAATAAGGTTTCAAAGAATTAAGAACTCTTAACTTATTTGAGCCTAATTTTATGTGACTTAAGGTTTAATATGAAAGTTTTGAAGTTTTTTGCAATAAGGGGAAGTTTTCACCCCTAGAAAATAAAAAGCGACCTTTAGGGTAATGAAGATTTTGAAGAGTTAATTAAGCTTAATCTCAAATTTTCATGCAAAACGCTGTGATAATATATTCATTTTTAGGGTAAATATAGATATATTTTCTTAATTAAATCAAAATAGGGGTTGACTTATATGGGCTGAGATATTTCAAATAATGTTCCAAAGAAACAAAATACTACTTCTTCCACTTATTTTACTCAACTAAAGCTTTAATGTATAGTTTTATAAGTTTTAGCAATAAAGGGTAGTTTTCACCCCCAAAAAATAAAGAGCGCCCATCGGCATGATATAGATTTTGAAGAGGAAAGTAAATTAAGTTTAGTCCCAAATTTTTATGCAAATCTATGCATTTGAAAAATTATTGTTCAGGTTTTAATGAAATTTCTTATTAAATTAGACTTTGTTATCCTGAAATTGACTAAGTAAAAGTAAAATATTTGAGCTTTTCTTTATAAAAAGCTTCGGAATTATTTAAAATCGTTAGCGACTTATGTAAAGTAATTTTACAATAATTTTAAAAAATAAAGACATGGCATATATAGATTTTAGGGAGTAAATTAAGCTTCCCAAATTTTTCAAAATACATTTGAAATTTCAGTTTTCATTTTTACTGTTTCCTAACTAGTATACAAATATTAGGCCATTTATAAACGAATCTAAAAATCGTTAGCTATTATACATACTTTTCTAAATTTGTCTTTAAAACTAACATTATTAACAAACAATGATTCAAATACATAGTAGTACGTACTTAATTTTAAATCTTATTTTCAATACAATCATTACATTACCCTTTAAAACTACGTATTACTATGCAAATTATAAACAAATCCTATGAAATGACATAACTCTCACGTCAACAATAAACACGTGCGTCGCCTCGCAAAAAACCAAATAAGATAAATCAATTGGAAAACTTACCTTCCAGGTACCCAAACCAAACACGGGAAACTCTTGTCCATTATTGAATTTAATTTTTGGAACTTTTGCCATATTTAATAACGTACGAGTGAGACCCACGACCATTAACAGGAAACCGGCCAAATAAAAGTGCCCGCGAAAAAGCTGTAATTCTAATATATTTAAGCAGCAGGGACCTTGAATAGATTCGTGGCAGGACCGGAGTTAGTAACGCGTATTGATCGCAGGAGTCGCAGGAAACAGACCGATAGAAAGCCACCGTGCAGTAAAATTATTAGATACGTCACACAGTGGTTTAGGCTATGGCAGAAAGTAGGCAGTAGGCAGGAAATGGCCCAGTGGATGTTTTTATTTGCGATATATAGACTGTGTTTTTCTAATTACTTTAAAAATTTGGAAATTAACGAATTTTTTCATAGTCCAGGAAACGAACCATTTTGCCTAGCATTTTTTGCAAAATGCATAGAATGACTTGAAATTTTGACAGTAGGTAGGGAATAGTCCAAGGATCAAAATCTATATCATGCCGAAGGGCGCCTTTACCTCGGGTGTGGTTGCCAAACCATTTTGGGCGTGGAAGTTTTTATTTATATTTTGACCACAGGAATCAATGGAAAAATAATTTCTAAGCAAAAAATGTTTTATGCATTTTTGTAAAATGCATACTTTTCTAGTTATTCGCGATGGAAAGTCGGAGTTTTTCGTCGAAAAAATCAACGTTTTTAATAGGTTTTTTGCAAATAACTCGATAAGTATAAATTTTATCAAAAAAAACTGTAAATAACAAAATTGTAGCATTTAAAAAAAAACGAAAAAACACGTTTTTTTTGTAATTGCTGTGGGACCAATACAAACCAAGTTGTGGTTTGTTAAAGGTTAGCTGTTGTTCATTAAATACAAAATTTCAGTTTCAAAGGCAAAAAAGGCAAAATCTACGTATTTTTCAAGGAAAACTAATAATGATTTTTTTCGAGCATTTGCAAAGACCTTTTTAAAAAAAGGGATGTGTGTGTTATAAAAGTTAAGTGAGTTATGATTAAAATAAGGTTAGACCAAAATTTTTGAGTGCCTAAACCTTCAAAAACAACCTCCCCATTACCACCCTAATTAAAATGAGTTGTATTTCTGTATTTCTGTTCTTATTGTATTTTTCAATTCTTTTTATCTATGTATGATAAATACATTCTAAAATTTTAAACGATTTAAATTGCTTAATTTTGAGAAAAATGGAGCTGCAGTGAAAATAAAATTTCAAAATTTTAATAAAAAATTATCTTTTCTTGAAAATAACTCGAAAACTAAGGAAGATACGTAAAAATAACTAAGGTATCAAATTGTAGCTTTTTGAATTATAAATATTTTGCTTTATTTTTAATTTACTGTATGACGGAAATTAAGTAAGATATAAACGTTTAAAACGTTTGTGTATAGACGAGCACTACCTTGTTTTAGACCTTTAAATTTAAACTTTTTATCACAAAAGCTTAAAAACCAATTTTTTGGAGCATTCTAAAAGCGATTAAATGCATTTTTTTAAATTGTATTGTATTATTTTTTGCTTTGAAATATTGTAAGGGGTGGGTTTTTGAGGATTAAAAAATTACAAAATTAAATTAGTAATACTTTTGAGCAGTCACATTTTTTAATTATAACTCTGTGACAATATGTTAATCTTTCTAGGGTAAATATTTTTTAATTAAATCATAATGAGGGTTGATTTGCAAGGGTTGAAATTAATTAAATAATGTTTCAGCGAATTAAATACTTATTTTTTAATTTATATAAACCTAATTTTATGTGACTTAAGCTTTAATATAAAATTTTTGAAGGATTTTGCAATAAAGGGATATTTTTTACTCCTAAAAAATAAAAAGTTCCCATGGGCATAATACAGATTTTCATTAGAAAGGTTAGTTAAGTCCCCATCCCAAATTTACATGCAAATCTATGTATTTTAAAAAAATTGCCAGATTTTGCACTTTTTTCAGCTTCTTTTTCTGGGCTCATTATATCTTTGCAAACAACCGGAAGAAGAAATATGGACCTTTAATTAAAGAATGAGTTTAAGATCCTCTCTCGGGACTAAGTTGCGCGGCTTTCCTGCTCTTGGGAAAAGAACATTTTTCGTAAAAAATTAATAGAGGAAATTTAAAACTGTTGCAGGTTTAAAATCACATTTTTTAAGTTGATTGGTATGCCAACCAACCCCAATATAAAGTTGATTTATTTTTATACAAAATGATATGAAAGTTAAGAAAATAATTCGATATTCACAATGAGTTAAAATTATATAAAAAAAAACAAACATTAGAAAAATACCTTTTATTTTTAGTTATAAACTCTAGTGGGAGGGAACTAGCAACTAGTTCTGAAATTTCGATACGAAAAGTTTTATTTGAATGCTTTGTATAGATCGCTGAGTTGTTAAAAGTTTTCATACTAATATTATATGGTATAAAAAGTAAACAAATCGAAAATTAGTTGTCAGATAGTGTCAGTTAATTTTAAAACAAAATGTATGGGGAAAGTAAATGCAAATAGAAAGATCAAGATAGGACTTAGAAAGAAAAAGTCTCCAATGAACTCAAATGTTAGTGTTTTAAGTGACCAGAAGAAATTAATTTACTCTAACGTCTATGGATGCTTATAAACTATTAAATAAATTCCATCCAGCAATAAATGCACTAATCTACCTTTTTCTTAGAATTTTATTTACTTTACCGGTCAGTAATGAAAATAGAGAAAAAGAATAGAATAAGAATATTTTTCTTACTAAAAAGGCTTAAATCCTGGTAAGTTAAAATTACCCAGAAAAGAGCGACAGGAATAGCGTTATTTCACATTCATAAAGATATAAAAATAAACATTAAGTAATTAATACATATGTAAAGAAAAAATAACGACTAAAAAGAACCGGAAAACCTTCAAATCATAAACTATGGTTTTCTACATCCCATTGCAAAGCTAGACATTTAAAAATGTAAGCTTCATCCTAGACCTAAAAATCGACTAGCTAGCATTAAAGTAGTCACAGTCAAGGGTGGTAAACTTAACAAGGAGTGCTCGATTTTTACTATTTGTCCGCAGATATAGGTTATGTTTTGACGTCACCCGTTTGCCCATTTTGCCCAGGAGGTAGATTTATTTTATTAATTTTTGTTAAATATTTAACTTTTAAAAACTATTTGGGATATGCACTTACCATTAGAACTGTAATGTATAACATTTTAAAAAATTAAGACTATACTACTTGTAAACAAAACAAAAAGGCAAACGAATTACGTCACAAATACCGAATTGACATTTAAATTGACGTATATGGGCTTAAATGGGATCAAGCACTCCTGTTAAGTTTATTACCCTTGGTCACAGTCACTCCATTTTTAGAGGCCAAAGACCGTTTAAACAGTCGCATAAAAAAAGTTCTCTTTTGCTCGAAGAGCAGTAAACACTTCTGGTCCATTGACAAAGGCATCATAAAAAACCTTTCTACTTCCGTTAAAAATAAAATTATTTGTAGCACTAAAGAAAAAGCCTTACTCTGCTAAACAATTTGCGGCCAATTCTATTCTTGATCCCTTCGTTATTCTGCCTCTATCATCATAAAATGTCCGAAATCATATTTAGGGTTTAGCAGACCATTTTGTTTCTTAATACCAAGAAAATCTATTGGCTAAATATGTTTAGAAAGAAATGTGTTTGCAAATTTGCACCCATTTTAACCCCTTCTTCAATTTTCTTACTACACGCGCATTTTTTCAGGGCCAGGAATCATTTAAAATTGTGGGCATCACCTGTGAGAACGATCTTAATTGGAAACGGGGATGGTTTTGGAGTTAAACCCCTCCCTTTCCCAAGGAGCAACCCAAGAATTATGCAATATTTTTATCTGAAGCAGCGAGAATATAGCATGGATAAAGTTTTATACAATTCGTCAAAACTAGCCGTACTATTTTAAAATATATTTTTTTGATAGCTTTTTGAAATAAAAATGGTCGATAAAGATAAGTAGATCATTCCTTATTGTTAATTAAAGCAAGTCATTAAAATCAATAGATTTTTGGTTTAGGTTAGAGAAGGGATGGCAACAAATTTTCAAAAAAAAACACTTATTTGAAAAAGACATTACACAGACACAGGTCAAGCTTTCAGAAGAATTGCTGCATCTTTCTTAGCCAACAATGATGCAGACATAGCTGGGCACCGTTAATTAAATAATTAACTTCGTTAATCGCTAATCCGTTACTAAAAAAGTTAACTTCGTTAAACGTTAAAGCGTTAAATGTACAAAAAAAACGTAAGTTAAAAGCTATTCGATAAAGTTAACAAATACATAGTTTTACCTAGATGGTTACTAATAATTGAAGGAATTTGGTTTTGCTATACAAGAAAATAAAATAAGTAATAATTGTAAGTATTTATTTAACCTATTAAATCTGAATTAAATTTAAATAACATTAAATCAACAGTAAAGTTATGAATTATTATTTGGATTAGGTAGTAGGTGCATGTTCCCTTTAAGGAACATCAGCACATTAAAATTGTCGTCGGAGAGCGAGGATCGTTTTGCTCTTAAAATGTCTTTTCCTGTTAAGAAAAGCCGCACTTGACGGTATAGCCCCAGAATACTGATCCATATGGTATTCTGGGGTATAGCCGTGTTATATTTTATAAACTATTTTATAAACACTTTTATAAAAACCGGTTCACCTAGAAATGCTGCATCAGTAACACAATCTTTGAATTTAGAATCGAACCAAGTTCTTAGTAAATTCTGCGCTTTATTTTTAAAAGACTTGTTGCCTTTGCCTCTGACCTCATCTTGAGTAATAGTGCTAAAGAAATCATCAGCTTCTTCTTTATCGTTGCTACTTTTACTGATACTTACATTATCTTGCATCTCTTTCTTTTGCCAGAGCTTCTTCAACCTTTGCTTCCATGTGGCGTGCAATTAAAAAAAAAACACGGCATCAGGTATGCTATCAGCTGCATATAACGACTTAACTTAACAAAAGTTTAATTTAACGGAAGTTAAGTAAACCGTTAATATTTGTTGGGCTTAACTTAAAAGTTAAATCATTAAACAATTTCTTAACTTCGTTAATTAACGATTAACGGATTAACTAGTTAATGAACAGCTATGGATGCAAATGTACTTCAATTAAAAAGATTGGGGTATAGAAGTCCAGGACTGTGGCTGAAGGGTTTTTATTATAGAACAAAGCTAAAATAGCGTCCGTATTGTCAATTCATTCGAGTTGGAAATCCTTTTACCCCTCCG
>JAHBCN010004799.1:0-60457 GCA_019359885.1 Listronotus oregonensis | reverse complement strand
GATTTAATTACCTTTAAGAAAAAGATATAGGCTAGAAAACAGATCCATAATTTACCTTGATGAAACATGGTTCAATACACATGACACAGTATCCAAAGGATGGGTTGATTCCAGTCAAAACTGTCAGACGAAAGCACCTTCAAATAAAGGAAAACGTATTACCATAATACACGCTGGTTGTCTGCAAAGAATATTGGGGATTTTAGCTTGAATTATCATGAGGATACAAGTGCAGAACTTTTTGAAAAGTGGTTTCAAAATTATCTTTTAAAAAATATTCCAAATAACAGTGTTATTGTCATGGATAACGCAAGCTACCACAGCCGTCTGCTACACAAAGCACCAGCTTTATCAAGTTCAAAAACTGAAATCCAGGAATATTTGTTAGAAAATGATATTTATTTTGAATTCAGTTACAAAAAAATGCAAATTTTGGAAGTCCTTATATGCAATTAAAAACAATATGTAAAGTAAACGCAAAACAATTTCCGATGCACGTCATCAATCAGCTGATAAATAATACTCAGGTCCCCAAACGTGACAAAATAAAATCTAGGTAAAAAATATTACAATTTGGCCTTTTAATGAATTTAATCAAAAGTATTTCATTTCACTTTAATACTAACTCAATTACATAGAATATTTATATCAGTTAAATCTGTAAAAATTGGTTTAATTTGAATTTTATTATTGTCATGTTGTCGTATTTAGCAACGTTGCCGTTCATTCTTTGATTTTATGCTTCCTGTCCAGCTGTTATTATTTATAACAATTTTGTGTTTTTAGTAATACTAGTTATTGTTGGTGTGTATTTTTATCAGTGTTATTTTAAAAACTGTTTTTTGAAAACAAAGACTTTGTAGTTTACTGTGCATTTACTTCTACGTTCAAGTTCAGTCTCAAAATGCCGAAGCATTTAAACAGCCGATGCAAAGAGCTAGTAGCTTCCTTGCTAAGCTATTTTCAGCAAGAACTGGAAAATAAGGGCCCATTATTGCCCTTGACTGCAGTAAGAGAAGTAAGTTTAACACAAAAGTAGCATATAAAACTTGCAAAGGTAATTTTAAATTTTTAATTTGTAGCGTGTTGCTGCAGCCCTAAACTTAAATTTTTTGCCAAATTTTTCATCTTAGCACAGTCCACGAAGGCTGAGGCCTAAGTACTAACTTACCGTAGGTGTCTTAAGCGTGGTGGGAGGGAGTTTGTTTACACGGGCCTTAAATATTTGGAGACTGGGAGGAGAACGACAAACTTCCGCGGGTAGCAGGTTTCATAGTCTGGACACTTTAGGGATGAAAGAACGAACAAAGTGGGAAGATCGGGGCCTCTCACGTTGGACTGTAAAAGGATGCATAAAAGTGGCACTACATGTTGGTCTGTTGGGAACTGCTAGGGGAGGAATTATACTGGCTAACTCTTCAGAGCAGAAGCCGTGAAAATACCTACAAAAGAGGGACAAATCCCCTACAGCTTGTCGGACGGCAAGAGAGGAAGCTGCTAAGTGTGGTAGGAACGCCATTCCCCAGACATGGGAACAATATTCTAAAGAGGTCTGATCTGGGATACATACAGTGTATACAGATTAGAAGGAAAGAAATACTTTCTGGCTCGAAAAAAGAATCCAAGATTTCTTGAAGCTGCTGGGCTATGTATGTAATGTGTTTGTGTCAGTTAAGATTATTCTCAAAAGTAACACCTACAAGGTTAAATAATTCTTTGTTCTGCAGAACTTGGCCACTCGTATATAACGAATAAGCATTGGCAGAATTTTTTCGCGACAGCGAACATGACTGTGTTTTGGAGGCATTAAAAGTGGAGAAGATTTTCACGCTAATCCAAGATTACTTTAAAGTCTTGTGGAAGAGATATCTGCATTGACCTGCGCTTGTTTTTCAAATCAGAATTACAGGGTGGCTTAGGAAACGGAATATTAGAGTGTATATTAGTTTTTCGGATATATCGACACGTTCTATATGCTAACTGGCGTAATTATTGTGTAATAGTTTGTAATGGAATAAATAAAGTATATGACTAAGACATGTAGCCAAATAAATATTTAATTTTTAAATTTCGTTTGATTAAGGAGTGTAAAAATATCATTTTTAAAAAATAATACCTATTTTTTAAAAATATTACATACTCAGTATTTTTATCACTATCTGGCAACGCTGGCAACATCCACGTCACGAAAAGCATATGACGTGCATCGGAAATTGTTTTGCGTTTACTTTACTTGATAATTTGGCTGAAAAAGCTGGGCATACTGTCTTACGGCTTCCTCTGTATCACTGTATTTTTAACCCCATAGAGCATTTGTGGATCCAACTAAAATTAAAGATTAGAGCAGAAAATGTTACACCTACTTTAAGTCCCAGTGTTATAAATTTAATAAAAAATGTAATTACTAACATACCACTTGAGAGCTGGAAAAATTCACTACAGCACATTATAAAAATTGAGGACTGTTATATTTCTATACAAAACACCATAAATCCTATTGTAATTAATCTCAATCATGACTCTGAGAGTAAAACAGAATTAGATTTAGATATTTAGATTAAAAATGTAATTATGTATAGATAATGCAGTTATAAATCTATTAAAACTTTGCATATATTTAATTTCTTAATATAATTTTAAGATTATACTTACCTAAATAAACAATAAATTATAAATCTTTATATTATTAAAGTCCATCCCTAATGTTCCGTTCTTTAATACCTACCTATCCGCAGTTTTATTGCTGTCGGGAGGTATAATCCATAAATGAAGGCAAGAGCTAACACGGTATACTTTGGACAGACTATATCCTAGAATCCAGAAAATCCTAGCAACAAGTTACACATGTTTGCAAATATTATTAAAGTAAGATTTTATATTCTGGATATTTACCTCTTTTTGTTATTTATGTATTTTAAATTAACAAGACTAAAAAAATAAAACTTCTAACTAACTCCTAGTAATATCAGAAATCATCCGCTTTCTATAGTCGAAAATTAAAAGTCTTGTTAAAGAAACTAATTGGCGATAAATCAAGTACGGACCTCCCACAAACAACTTTAATGCGACCCATTCATCTTCTTTCCGTTAAAACTTCTACCAAATCTTTTAGAACGTGAAAATCCAACATCCGTAAAAAACATTACGCGGTTCTGGGTACTAATGTGCTTTTGAAATTACTTTTTTATACAAAAAAATAAATTAATGAAGTGGCTTTTTATTAACAGTTATATTAAACAAAGAAATTTTATGCCTTAACAAAAATTATGTCAAGCAATATTTCAAACTTATACAGATATATTAAAAAACGTTCTTAAAGAAAGAATACTATATATAGTATGTTTTCTAATTAAATATAAGTATATAAGGGGGCGATATTAAGAAGAAAACTTCATCTGAACGTATGTCTCAGCACGAATGTTCCAAAACGTCTATTTTCAACTAAGCCAAGCTCGAGCATGATTCTTAGGGCCCCAGATGGACAGACCTAGGCGTATGCTTATAATAATTCGCCATATTTGTTTAGCAATTTTTCTTTTTGTTTAGATGGCATACCGACTATAAAATGTTCAAACATGACTATTTTTTGCACTCTCCAGGTCTATTTAGTTAATTAAACGCAGTCATCCTCTTAAACCTATCAACAAGTGATCAGCGCATATTATAGTCGAGGAAACGTAGCACAAAAATAAGGCTTACAAGGGATTTTTTGTACAACAAGACGGATTTGAATCCAGGTTTTTTGCATTCGATTCGTATGAACGTCTACAAACTTTGTGAACAAATTTAATTAATAGAAAATAAAAAACTGCATTTGTGCCTTAGAAAAATGCATTTCCAAATGTATTTTAAAGTTTGCAATTATTAAAAAAATTATAACTAGGTAAATAATGATAGAAATAGGCCCGAATTTGTTAATCGGGGGTTTTCGAGGTCGCTCTACACGAATATGAAATTATCAAAAGAGCCTACAGAATACCTGGTGCCCGCTAAGGATGGGGTAGAAGCCGTTTTCTGGAGTTTTATGACAATCTCTCCTAATATCAGTCCAATTTTGTCACTTGGGGGTTTTAGAGGTCGCTGAACACGAATATGACCTTGACAAGGACCTGCAAAATATCTGGGGCGCGCTAAGAATGGTGTAAACGTCGTTTTCTGGGGTTTTACGAAAAATCCTTCTAATATCGGCCCAATTTCTGTACTTAAGCGGTTTTTGTTGTTGCTGAATAAGAACATGACATTGGCAAAGGTCTGCGGAGACCTGGTACGCGCTAAGAATGGTGTAAATGTCGTCTATTGGAGTTTTACGACAAATCCTACTAATATCGGTCCAATTTCTTTATTCCTTAAAAACCCCCATAAGAAACAAAATTGCGCTGATATTAGGAGGAACTGTCGTAAAACTTCAGAAGACGACATTTACACCATTCTTAGCGCGCACCAGGTACTCCATAGGCCCTTGTCAATGTCAGATTCGTGTTCAGCGATCACAAAAACCCCCCGAGTTAAGAAATTGGGCTAATATTAGGAGGATTTGTCGTAGAACTCCAGAAGACGGCGTTTACATCATCCTGAGGGCGCACCAGGTACTTTGTAGGCCATTGTCAGATGTCAGGTTCAGCGACCTCAAAAACCTCCGCACCAGGTAGTCTGTAGGCCCTGGCCAATGTCATATTCGTGTACAGCAACCCCCGAGTTACAAATTTAGGCTCATTTTCATCATTATTTACCTAATTATACATTTTTTATAATTGCAAACTTTTAAATGCATTTCGAAATTACCATTTTCTATTGTACAAACGCATTTTTTTTATTTTCCATTAACTAAATTTGTTCACAAAGTTCGTAGACGTTCATACGAATCGAATGCATAAAACCGCATTTAAATCCATCTTACTGCACAAAAAATCCCTAGGGCATTTCTTCGTTTCCTCGACTAATAATAAATATCTACTATTTAGAAGGGCATATTGGTCCCTTTTTTCTTCGATGGGCTGACGAGTTATTTGCACTAATACTGTTTGAAGCAGTTGCACATAATTATATAGTTTTGACCAAATTAACTTCCAGGTACTTTTAAACCAATTTGTTAATGTCGCACAGCCTTAAGGGCTCAGCCTTCATTCCTGCGATGCCGGCGCTGCAAGCCAGTCTCCTGCGGGGCATTAGACGACCGCGTACTTCTCACGCAACATATTAATTAAATGTTTTAAGCGTTTTGCTAAACGCCCAGTCATGCCAACATAATTTACGGACCGTTTTTCTTTTATTTTCCGGTACCGCACTTTTGTCGCTCCTGCAAACCGACGACGGCATAGCGAGGAACTTTGCACGTTTCGGACGGAATATGACAAATATTTGGGCCGGACGGGGAATGTGCAATTCCTGCTGCTTCTGCGGAAAAAAGGCTAAAACACGTATTAAAATGAAATAAATTTGATTAAATATGAGAATATACAGGGTTAGGTAAAGTAGGTGGTAAATTTAAATTAAAAAACTAGTGGCAAATTTTGCGTCCTTAAGATTGCAGAAATATTAAAGAATTAAATAATTGACAATTGGGTTTTTGAGGGTAATAGTAGAATAGCATTTGGTTAAATGAAATATCCTAAATTTTTTATTACTAATAGAAATGGCCTAAAAATAAACTTCATTTTTTACGTCTATTTTTAATATTATTAATAATATTGCTTTATTCTCAAATATTTTCAAAAAAGCAGAATAAAATAAACACGCAATAAAATCGCAATTAAAATTATAAAAATGGCTTATTTTTTGACATTTTATTTCAATTATTTACGATTTACGTGTAATAAATACATGCACCGCTAAAACACGTTTACACTGTTGCCAAACGAAAATATTATTGATTTATAATAAAAAACATTGCCATAACCATTCAGATTATTTTCATTAAATTATTTTTTTAAATTCCAGCCAGTTACAAATATAACTGGGGAAAATATAAAGCCGCTTTAACTAACCAGAACTAACCATGACCGACCAGAACGGCGCATTTATGATAAAGACAATTTAACGAGGAAAACCTAACCAACACTAACCAGGACTAACCAGAAGTAGGTAGTAATTTAGAGCGACTGCAACAAAATAAAAATTGTTTTGTTTATTTCATAAACGTTAACGCATGTAGAGTCCGATTTAAAAAAGAAAGGGGCAGGGACATCATACCAAAAGAGTCCACAATTAAGCCTTTTTCTTTCAACGCTCTACCCATACATTGTTAAATTGGGAACATAGGCGCGTTACATGAATTTGACCGTATATTCAATAAAAATTTCGAGCGACGAGAACGGGAATAATTTTAAAGTGAGAGAGAACAAGGCATGCTGATGAAGCTGGTGGCCTTTTCAACTTTAAATCGGACTATACTTAACACAACTGACAATTAAGTATCAATAAATTCACTATCTCTACTTTCCTTTATTGCTGGAGAGCTGAAAAGAACATATACTTTTAGTAATTATATTTTGCATTTAAAAATTAGTTTTATTTAGATTAATTTAAGAATCCTTTGTATACTACATCATAGGCTCAACCACAAATATATGTATATTAATTTAACTTGGGTAAACTTTACAGATTTCTTAGATATTTTTATTACTTTTTTTAATAATATATATTTTTTACCCGCTTTCAATAATGCACGATTTTGTGACATCTACCTGTGCCATTAATGATTCTGATTTCAAAACAAATGTGGTATATATAAGCTTTGTTTCTGCAGCGGTTTGAAACTATCACAAACTACTCAGAGTCAATGAAAATTCAAAAAAGTGACATTCATGTCATTTTTACAAATTTTCATTGGCTCTAATTAGTTTCCAATTGCTGCAGAAACAAAGTTACTATAGATGATGGAGAATAAGTTTATTATTCGCTTCTTTAAGATCCTTTAATGATTTTTGGGTGATTTGACTATCTCTAATTTTTGGTACAAATGTAGATGCTACAGTATCCTGCGTTAACTGCGGGCTACCCTGTATAGAAATTTATAAGAATATTCTTTATTATTACTAGAAAACAAGCCATTCTTCTAAAGCAAGTATTTATTTAAAAACTTTACCGCCTCATCAATTATTACTTCGTTTCACTATTAATTTATGCAATAAAAATGCAAAAAAGTTGAATAACGTTAGGCAATACTTTTCTTTTAAACATCTAAATTAATTTTATTGCCAAGTCTTACCTAGTACTTCTTCTTCTGTTCCTCCCGCCACTTCTGTCACCAGCTTGCCTCAACCATATTTTAATGGTGTTCTCCACTTCCACTTGAGTGATGGCATCGCCTTTTGGGGTGCTTTTTGCTACAGCTAAAATTACGTTTGGATAAAGTTTTAAATCTTTTCATAACTAGGGCTTATATGCTTTATTTGAACAATTAAACCAACATTTAGACTTAAAGTCTATATATAGGCTCAAAAGAAACCGCGAAAGAAATACTCAAATGACAACAGACAGGCAACAGGTTATTTCTATAAATTTACGGTGAAAACATGCCTACTTACTATTTCATCTTCGTTCCAGAGTACTTCTTTTCACTCATAATATACTTTTCATTTGCCAAAACACCAAAAAATCACAAAAACTGCCGAAAAACGGTACAAACTTTCCGCTCACGTCATCCCTAATCATACACAAAATTAATCAAACTTCTGAAAAAGTTAGGTTATAGTGGCACGCTTCACTTTTAGTTGTCGGTGGTTAGGCAAAGGGCCAAAAAAGAAAACAAACACGATCTAACGTACGCTGAGTAACGAATAAATGCAGTGGGCCAATGCTTAATTAATAACGTTGGATTTGTAACTCAGTTAAATTAATAGGCCACTGTGTGATATATCATTATGTCTTTTTTCTGTCGAACCATTAATTGAGGATTCATATCGGGCCAAGAATGGTGATAGACACATTCAATTAAAAGACGCTGACATTAGTGGGCCATCACAGTACCTTTAGAAAATCTACAAACGCTGTTTATAGGGAAGACATTCGGGAATAGAGTGCAACGAAAAAGCGGTAAGCTAGCAAGACAGTATACTTTGGACCAGAACCTGCTCTTGGAGTGACCAAAAGCACAGCACGAAAGCAAACCCAGGAAATGGAATCCGAAACAAACACGAAGAATACAGGGGGAGCTTCAGTAGAATAAGATATGAAAAAGGCTTCATAAGGGGCTTATTTAAACGACACAAATGGAAGAACTACTCGGACAAAGTAGGAAAAGACTTCTCATAACAGGGCACGATAACCTAAGGGCACCTACACAAGATAGACTAATACAATGGCGACCCAAGTTGCAGACGAGGGGGAAGAAACACCCTACCATATCCTGTGCGAATGTAAAATGTTGAATCACAAAATACAGGCATTATTTGGGCAACCGAAAATGAGCCCACAGGAATACAGGGTGTCCCAGAATATGTGGGCAATTTCTCGGAATCTAATAGAAAACCTTAAAATATTATGACAAGTTCCCATAAACTTTTTTCCTATGAGCCTCCCCTACGGAGATACAGGTCAATAACGGAGGCCCCTGAAAATCGTTTTTGTTTAAATAATTTTTAAAATACAGGGCGTAATTTATTATTTTTTTAATATGATGATTACTAGATAAGTCTTCTTAAAATAAACCCATTAAATCATTTTTGGCTTATTTAGTTTGCCAGGGACGGACTAGCTCCTACACAATAATAGCAAATTTTAATCACCCTGTATGATAAAGGCTCAACAATATTATTTTTAGATAGCTTTAACCTTAAATTAAAAAAAAGTACTCTTGATTGACATCGATAAAATCAACTGTTTACGAGAAATAAAATATCATGGTTGGTATTTTTTTTACATTATACAGGGTGTTTTCTAATTGTACGTTAATATTAGGGAAATCAATTTTTGGGTCCATTTTAAAAGAAAACTTTATATGAACGTATGTCCTAAACGTCTTAACTTTTGAGATACAGGGTGGTAAAATTTTCAAAAATAAATTGTTTATTATTAAAACCTGTAATACCACTTTAGATATTTTAATGAAATTTGGCATATAAGTACTATGTATCAAGAAGCTTTTTTAGTGTACCACATTTTTTTAAATTTCCACCAGTGGCGTTCGTACAGAATTTGACCTGCCTATTTTGGCAAATAAAAAAAATGTGGTACACTAAAAAATGCTTCTTGATACATAGTACATATATGCCAAATATCATTAAAATATCTAAAGTGGTATTACAAATTTTAATAATAAATGATTTATTTTTGAAAATTTTACCACCCTGTATCTTAGAAGAGAGGACGTTTAGGACATACGTTTATATGAAGTTTTCTTCTTAAAATGGACCCAACAATTGGCTCCCCTAATATTAACGTACAATTAGAAAACACCCTGTATAATTTTAAAAAAATTACCAACCATTATATTTTATTTCTCGTAAACAGTTGGTTTTATCAATGTGATTCAAGAGTACCTTTTTTTAGTTTAAGGTTAAAGCTATCCAAAAATAATATTGTTGAGCCTTTATCATACAGGGTGTTAAAAAATTGCTATTATTATGTCAGAGCTAGTCCGTCCCTGGCAAACTAAATAAGCCAAATATGATTTAATGGGTTCATTTTAAGAAGACTTAGCTAGTAACCATTATATTAAAAAAATATTAAATTACGCCTAGTATTTAAAAAGTTATTTAAACAAAAAAGATTTTCAGGGGCGTCCGTTATGTACCTGTATCTCCGTAGGGGAGGCGTATAGGAAAAAAGTTTATGGGAACTTGTCATAATATTTTTAGGTTTTCTTTTAAATTCCGAGAGATTGCCCACATATTCTGGGACACCCTGTATATCAACCAACCAGTCTCGGGGTTACACAGACTTGTAGAAGGAACATGACTTATGGGAAGATTGGTATAAAAGATAATGCCGGTAGTAAATTAAGATGGCTCCCAGGGAAGAAGAAGAAGAAGAAGTATTGGTTATTTAACTGGGTTTTTGCGTTAATATCAAGGAAAAATACATTTTTATGGTATTATAATGTAGATTTTTAAGTGCACAATATAATGTGTAAAAGTACATGCTTTTTGACAATAAAAGTTATGTAATAATACGTAAATAATCAAAAGTGTTCGTTTTCGTACTCTTGGTATTGAAAATAAAAACTCTATTTGAATCAATAGCCTAGTTTACAGCCCCAGGGACCAATGAGGTCCGTGGACCAAATCGAGGATTTGTTCTTCTTAGTAAACAAGTGTTTACACCAACCTAATTCGTGAATCAATTTAATTAGAGTTTAATTTAAAATCAAAATGAGAGTTTACCATATTATCAGAACTTAACCCTGTTGTTTTTAATATATATTGTCAAATTAATCAAAAAAAAGTTGCAGAAAAATACCTACAAAACTTTAAAAAATGTTAAAACAACAATAATATTTTGAAGGTTGACTGAAATTTGAGTTTTCTTTGCGAAACGCGAACTGTCAAAGATCACACATGTCACTTTGGTCTGCCAAAAAGGACCGACGCGTTTACACCGAAGAAAACCATATTTAATCTACCCTAGTTAGGATGGTTCAAATTAGAAAAGTAAATTTAAATACCCGTGTGTAACTAACCAGAACTAACCAGAAAAAATTTACGCGTGTCGTCATTTAGACCTTAAACTAAATATTTGGTCCATCTTGTATAAACAAAGCTAATTAGGCTATATCATGTAACCTTAGCAAACAAAAAAGTAAAAGCAGTGTGTCGAGAGCCTTAAAAATTGTGTCATTTCCTTTTTAAACAATACGTATTTAGGTCACACCGAAAATTTCTGCAATTGATATACCGAAGACACCTATGATACAAAGTAGGCTGATAACAAAATCTAAATTTTTTTAAGTCTTGACATAAGCAATTGCACGTTGATACCTGTCATCATTAATTTTTCGAGAATTTTTTAAATTTGTCTGTTAGCGTTAAAATGTATCTTATACGCGAAAATATTCGTGTATTGTGTTCAACTGGTTCAACGAAATTAAGTTTGAACGAGTTTTTTTAAGTGACGGACTGCGTGAGGAGCGGTCAATTTCTGATGCCACTGAAGAAAACATAGCTACTGTGCGAGAAATTATTAAAGAAGACAATGTAACATCAAAAAATTCGGAGTACTTTGGGGATTGGAATGACTGCAATCGGTAAGATCTTGCACCATTATCTTGAAGTTAAAAAAGTTTGTTGTCGTTGGGTTCCCCCTAATTTAACCAAAGCTCAAAAAACACATCGCGTCAAAGGGTGCTTAGAAATTTTAATAAAATACGACAATGATAGATTAAATACATTCTACGACATTATCACTGATGATGAGACATGGATTTATGTATTTTAGCCTGAATCAAACCCCAATCCAGTTAAAGTTTGATAGTCCTGCAGTGATGGGAAAAAGATAAATAAGTGTTTTTTTTTTAAAAAAGGGGCCAATCACAACAGTTTCATTTGAAGATCAACGAATAGTTAGTGCTCTTTGGTACAATATAGTTTGTTTGCCTCAAGTGCTATAAAAAGTTTGATTAGTGCCTCCAAGAAGCGACATAGTTTTGCACCACGTCATTGCTTTGTCCCATACGGCACTGCAAACAAATCGAGCTGTCGAAGGTAAAATTATTGAAACGTCCACTTTACAGCCCTGACTTTAACCATGTAAAGTCGGTTCTTTGTTTATAAAACTTGAAGATAAAAGGTGTGGTCAGTGTTTTTCAAATCCAAATGAAGCTGTTCCTGCGTTTGAAAACCTTGTTTTAGTAGTAAACCAGGAATAATGGCATTCATGTTTTACTGATTGGTTTTATCGAATTAATAAGAGTGGGTTAAAAGGAGAATATTTTAAAAAACAATAAAGCAGTTTTTCCCTACAAATAATTTATATTTTTTATAGTTTGCAAAAATTTTCGGTGCGACCTACATAACAAACATAATATGAAAAATTTTAAATTAGTTAGGTGATTGCTTTTTTGTTACTAAGTATACAAACATTTTTTTTTAATATTGCCTTTTTAAATGTATGACTAATACCTATTTATTTAACCGCAAAACATCTAAACCATTTACCATTAAAACATTACTCAGAAACAAAGAATCTGTTTGTGCACGTAACCAATTTGTACCAACATTTAATTAATATTATTGATACCAATTAAATCTATAAATAAATTCGATCGGGACAAATGTCTCTTTTGTCTGCAACAAATTGTCTAAACAACTTCCCGTTTCGTAACACGTTTCAGCAATAATTACGGTGGTTTTCCTTCCTATTAAGTTTTATTATTGTAATGAAACATTGAAAAATTACATGTGTCTATATCTGTCTACATAAATGGCAAAAACACTTTTAAATAATTATACCCCTCTCGATTACGGAATATGTTGTTAACAATACTCGTTATACCTTTAATATCACCGAGCAATTAATCACAGCTATTTCTATATTATTTGTGTACCTGTGACAATTCTTTTAGTTTTAAGTAAATACGTAAAAGAAACAACTATAACGTTTCAAATCTTCACAATTTTTATTTTTTATTTTTGTTAAAAATAAAAACATGACATGTTTCATAGCACTGCTACTTCGTCAGGTGTCTAAATGGTACTTACTGATGAAGTAGCAGTGCTACGAAACGTGTCATGTTTTTATTTTTAACAAAAATAAAAAATAAAATTGTAAAGATTTGAAACGTTATAGTTGTTTCTTTTACGAATTTACTTAATATGGATCTTCAGCAAATAACGATCGACTCCATAACATACTTTTAGTTTTACTTTTTTTATTTATGCTGATGTCTAATTTAAGTTTAATGAAAAAGAAATGATTTAAAAAATCCACCTTACTGGTTGTTCAATAAGTGGTGTTGTCATTTGACAATGGCGCTATTATGTTATGAAAACGTGTAAGGTTATATGTCAATATGCTAACCCATTCATATATTTTCAGTGGTTGAAAATTAACCCGATACAGTATTCTTTTACAATAAAAAAAACTCAGATTTTTTTAAGAAACTACTACTAACCTTGAGCAAAGTTTAGATGGTGTGGCTACACGGCAAACTGAAACAAAAAATAGCGACACAATGATGCCAAGAAACGTGACAAATGTTTACTTTAACTAAGAATCTATAATGATTCTTACTTATAAAGAACTATATGTATAGTTTTCTGCAAATGAGTTTGAAAAGTGGCGAACTTGCACAAACAAGAAGTGCAAATCGTTTGTTCGTATTTCTGGGTATTTCTGGTTGTGATAATAATTATATATTATATTATAGTTTTATTTTATTACCTGGTATAATTTATTAACCAGGACCGAATTTGTGAGTGTAGTTTTAGGTAACTAAAAATTTTTAAGCCTTCTTTTGTCGGGAAGAAATTTACCTGTAAGTTTTTTTTCGTTTAACGAGATAATTGAGACTTTAAATTAAATAATGCTGACAGACATGCTGGCAGGGGGTAGTGCTAATCAATTTTAAAAGTCAGCGTTGATTGATTAAATTGATTAAAATACGCCGATTCATAATGATCGTTAAGGTTGTTTCTTGCAGCATCATAAACTAACCACTAAAATTTTAAAGACTTTATTTTATTAGTAATACAATAATGTGCATCGAAAGAAAAAATTATTAGGCATTATATTGGAGATTTGAAATTGAATAGCTATTTATGTATCAAGGGCGTTACTGGGACTATAATGCCCTGAAGGTCGAAATAGCCCGAGGGCCTCTGGCCCGAGGGCTAGATTTCGACCTGATGGGCATTATAGTCCAGTAAAGCCCGTGGTGCATACAATGCTTTATGTTTTACCCAAAAAAGAGTTTTTCAATGACTAATTACATTATTTATTCGCAATATAAAAAATAAGTTGCACCTGTACCTGTATACGTAAGTAGATAATGACTGGTGTTAAGTTTGACTTTGATGTTTCTGTCAGTTAGTCAGTTGGCATTTTTTATTTAACGATTTGCTCAAAATGGAAGAAATTCCACAAAATATAAGAGAAAAGGCCATAAAAGCGACCGAAAATCTTTTGCCAGTTAAATCAAGGCAACAGTATGATCGGGAGTATGGCATATTTGGTATTTGGAAAGATGCGAACGCAATTCTTCAAATAACCGAAAACGTTTAATGGCATATTTCCAGGAACTGGTAAGTTATTGATTTTATTTTAATACATATGTTTAACAAACTTTATTATTTTTAGTCGGAAAAATACAGTCCGAACTCTCTCTGGACCAAGTATTCCACCCTAAGGTCTACGTTGATGGTCTATGAAAATATAGACATTTCGCAATACCATCGTCTCATATCTTTTTAAAAGTTAAGTCGAAAGGATACGTCCCGAAGAAGTCTAAAGTTTTGGAAGGAGAACAAATATTAAAATTTATTAAGAAGGCTCCTGATGATATCTACTTGGTACACAAAGTCATATTGGTAATGGGTGTTTTTGGAGGTTTAAGACGAGATGAGTTGGTCAAAATGACCATTGATGACATTGAAGATAGAGGAACAGTCTTGGTTATAAAGGTACCAGAAACTAAAACTTCAACTTCAAAAAGTTTTACTATCATTGAAGAAGATTTAGGCGCTTTAAATTTAATAAAAAAGTACACAACATTAAGACCAGCTGGAATAAAGGAGCGAAGATTCTTTCTTACCTATAGAAAGGGTCGATGTACAGTACAACCATTGGAAAAAATACCATAGGAAGCGTCCCAACATTGATCGCAAAATTTTTAAAACTGGATAATGCAGAAGCTTACACCGGCCACTGTTTGCGTCGCACATCGTCAACTTTACTTGTTGAGGCAGGTGCTTCGTTTGAAACGCTAAAACAACATGGGAAATGGAAAAGCTCTTCAGTAGCTGAAGGATATATAGAAGAAAGTATTTCATCCAAAAACAAAGTAGCCAAAATGATTGCCAATTCAGTTAATTCCGAGGTTAATTCCGTATCGACTATTGAAAATTCTTTAATGGACTGTTCTTCTATACAAAATAGCGTTAGTGCTACCACCGCTGCTACCATCACAAAAAACACCGACCATTCTATAGTGGGATCAGCTACATTTTCCGGGACATTTCAAAATTGTAATTTTTATTTTGGAAATAAAGTTTAATTTTTAGTATTGTTTAAAGAAAAAATTATTTTTTGTATAAACTTGATCTTTATTGTGAGAGAAATAAAATTGGATAAGCAAAAAAATTTCCATATTAGCGCATTAGGGCATTATAAGCGGGCATTATCATAATGCCCGCTTATAATGCCCTAGGTGTGATAGCAGGTATTATTGCTATCATAACATATTCCGTTTCTAAGGTATTATAGATCAATAATAGATAGGTAAAACATAAAATTCATAATGTTTGGGTTCAAATAAAAGCCCCGTTTTCTATTGCTCGTGGTATGTTTAATGTATGTTTAGGCGTTCTATTCTTCAATCTTGAATACACAGTGTTGTATACGACATCAGTATCATGCGCATCGAAAATTTGGATTCTTGGAATGTCATTTTCGACATTTTCTATTCGACATTTTTGCAAGTGGGTAGGACCAATTTGAGAAATGAATTTTTTAACTAACCCACCTTTTTTTTTCAAATAATTGTTTTGTTGAAATTAAAAAAAAATATCGGTAATTATTAATAAAAAGGTTAATATACGAGGTAGGTTTGAAATGTCCGTGCAAAAATAAAAACTACTTACTTGTTGTGAACCTTTTTTATTTTTCTACATAGTCTCCTTTTTGGCTTATCCACTTCGTCCAACGATGTTCCAGTTTATTGATCCCTTCCAAATAATAGGATTTGTTCAAGTCTGCAAAATATCGATCAGTGTCTGCAATCACTCCCTCGTTTAAATAGAATCTTTGTCCCGCCAGCCATTTCTTCAAATTGGGGAACAAATAGTAGTCCGAGGGAGCCAAGTCTGGAGAATAGGGGAGATGTGAAACGAGTTGAAATCCTATTTTCATTAATTTTGCGACCACAACTGCTGAGGTGTGTGCTGGTGCGTTGTCGTGATGGAAAAGGACTTTCTTGTGGGCCAATCGTGGGCGTTTTTCTTGCAGCTCGGTTTTCAAACGGTCCAATAGTGATAAATCATAATCATCTGTAATAGTTTTGCCCTTTTTCAGATAGTCGATGAGGATTATCCCCTGCGAATCCCAAAAGACAATCGCCATAACATTTCCGGCCGAAGGAACGTTCTTCGCCTTTTTTGGTGCAGATTTCCCCTTGGTAACCCATTGCTTAGATTGTTGTTTGGTCTCAGGAGTATAGTAATGAATCCATGTTTCATCCACAGTGACGAAACGACGCATAAAGTCCTTCGGATTCTTCTGGAACAGCTGCAAACCATCCTTGCAACACTTCACACGATTTTTGGTCAAGCGTGAGCAATCGTGGCACCCATCTTGCGGATAGCTTTCTCATGTCCAAATGTTCATGTAAAATATTATGTACCCGTTCAGTCAAGATGCCCACAGCACTAGCAATCTCACGTACCTTAACTCTTCTGTCATCCATCACCATATCATGGATTTGATCAATGATTTCTGGAGTCGTGACCTCAACAGGCCGCCCGAAAACGGTTTTGGCCAGTCCGAAAATTTTGAAACCATTTGTAAACTGTTCTAATCGAAGGTGCAGAGTCACCATAATGTTTATCAATCTTCTCTTTAGTCTCCTGAGGCGTTTTACCTTTCATAAAGTAATGTTTAATCACCACACAAACTTCTATTTCGTCCATTTCTTGAAAATCACTCGACTTCCTTGATTCACATGAATGCCAAACACAAAGAAATAGACCAATATGGCTAACACTTGGTGTGCGTTCATTCAACAGATGCTACTAACTAAACATGACCTCGATACGCGCCGGTGGTGCATCTCTCGGACTTTGCACGGACTTTTCAAACCATCCTCGTACAAATTTAGTTTTATACACAATGTCAAGCAATATACAGGCCACCACTCCGTCTTATTAGCTCATTTATTACTTAATGTAAAATTTTCATATTTTGAGATGTTCCCTAACCCACGGTGCATTTAGGAAAATAATTTTTATAGGTCAAAAGGGACGTCACGATGCTGCATTTTTTTTAAAATGAAACATGTGTTATTTTTTAAATATTTAGTATTCTTGTTAATTTATATTCCTTTTACAATTTATGTCAACATCGGTTTGTAATTTAAATAAAAATAAAATTTATTAAAATTTTATGCACCATTAATTTAAATCAATTAAAATACCATGGCAATAATAGAATTAACAAGAATTTTTAAGTAAGGAATTTATTAGTCTTTAAAGAAAAATGTTTGTTAATTAGAATTAAAGTGCCCAATTTGGTCAAACTTTCAAATTTAGCGTTATTTTTTTTATTTTAAATATAAGCCCCTTATTTTTTAGGTCTTTAGATGCGAATTCAAAAAGAAATTTTTTACTAAAAACCCTACAAATTTTCTAACACATTAAAGTTATTCTTAAAACTCATTTAGCATGTATTTTAATAGTAACACCATTGAATAAAAATGATAGGTGGCTATGAAAAACATGTATTGACATTAAAATTAATAACATTAATTATTACCTAGAAATTGGTTTAATTTATCTTAATTTTAGAAAAAGTATTAAAAATTAAAAATAAATAATTATTTAACACTTAAAGGTTTTCCTTAAATTAATGTAATTTAATTAATAAATAATAATAATTTATTAAATTTTTACAATACGTCAAAATAAGATTTTGTAAGTTAAATAAACCCCAATGTCATTAAATTGTTTTGCATAACCTCACTTTATTCATTGGTATTAGTATTAAAATAGATGCCAAAATAGTTTTCAACGAATAACTTTTAATTTTGATAGAAGTTTAATTAAAAATGTTTTTTTAATTCTGCATGTACGACCTAAAAATATACAGGGGCTCATATTTAAAATAAGAAAAATAAAAATGCTTTCAAATTTAAAAGTTTGACACTAAATTTTGGACACCCTGTACAGTTCGAATTAACCAAACATGACCTAAGCGACTGATATTACGTTACTTAATAAGATTCTTGTTTAATTCTATTAATCAAACACTACTGGTATTTTTATTCATTTTTAAATTCAATGGTGTAAAACAGTTTTTTTTTTATATTTAATTTTTTTCTCTGAAATTACTGAACCGATGTTAACATAATTTGGGAGGAATATAAATAACCACAGGAGGTACCTAAATATACAAAAAAAACAGTGTTCCATTTAAAAAAATGAACCATCGTGACGTCACACTTTTTTGTGACACCCTGTATAACCAAAATTATTTTCCTGAAATGCACCGTAGGTTAAAGGTAACGTCTGCAAAATATGAAAATTTTACGTTATGTAATAAATGAGCTACATAAGACGGGAGGTGAGCTGCAGGACCCTGTATATTAAAACTGATAAAAGTACAAATGCTTGTATGTCAATAATTTTTTCATGGAGTGATACATTACATTGTTATTGACATAAAAAATCTTCTATATTTAGCAATACTGTTGTTTATAAAGTATTATAGGTATTACATTTTATTAAAGTTCATTATTTCTCCATAGCTTCCAGATTTCCTCTCCTCCAGAAATTTTTTTAAAGCAATACTAATTCAGCTCTTTTTTGGAGTTTTTTAATATTAAGGATAAAAAAAGGTTTTCCCTTAGAAGATTTTATCCACTTCCATACGCCGACTAAATAACAATCAAGACAGTGAACAGCGGGGGGCGAACCTATTCCGAAGAAGCCAAAGTCAATTCCATCGGCAGGAAAGATTATGGCAATAATTTTTGGGGTGTCAAAGGCATTATTTTTATAGACTATCTTGATGAAGGAAAAACTATAAATTCTGAGTTTTGCGTAAACTTACTTGGCCAGTTGTGGTTAGTGTGTTTAGCAAAAAAAATTTTCACTGGACACTGCACCTTGCCACAAGTCGCTAATTGTCATGCCAAAAATTCATCAGTTAGGATTCGAACTGGTTTCTCATGCACGTTACTCACCAGATTTGGCTCCATGGGATTTTCATTTGTTTCCAAATTAAAAAAAATTCTTGTTGGTAAAAAATTTGCCTCGGATTTAGACGTGATTGCTGCCAGAAACATCTATTTTGAAGAACTGGACAAATCAGTCTATAACGATGGCATAAAGGCTTTTGAGCACTGATGGAGTAAATGTATTGAGCTACACAGAGACTATGTGGAAAAATAAAAATAGTTTTTAACCTCTATTTTGCCGATTTCTTACTTGAAAAAATTTAACCCCATCCTCCAGCAGGTCTCGTGTCGTCACAAGCCGTTTTGGTAAATTCGAGGATAAATTGAATTCTTTTTGCTAAACAATTTTTGCTGTATCTCTAAAAATAAAGAGGTGGGATGTATTTAAAGGTTTTCGTAAAATACACCCTGTATTTTCAAAACGGCGGAGCCGATTTTAACAAACTTGGGCTAGAAAAAAAAAGTTATAAATGTTTTCATATTTGAATAATTGACAGTTCCACAGAAATGGTTACTTTTCAAAAAGAATAAAAGCATTGGTATATTTTTTTTCATGAAAAAGTAGCTGAATGATGCATAAGCAAGTTCGCAAAAACTGCATCTCGATATCTTGTTTCTAACCTAAAATTTAGGCCAAAGAAAATTTTATACGGAAATCCCTTAATTTATATTTAACTAATTTTTCTGGATTATTTTTATTATGTAAGTTGTATCCTCAAAAAGGATCGATTTTAAAAAAAGAAAGGTTTTTAATGCCACCGTAAGTGCTCGAAATGCCGACCATCACGCTCTATGCATTACTGAAGGCTCTTATGGATTGACAAAACTGCAACTTCAATTTCGGCTCTCGGCATGTTACGTACCTATTGCCTTACAAATGCGGTTTTTCATATCTTCTCTGGTCGTAGTCTGAAACACGATGTCTTTTAACCGCCCCCATAAATAAAAATCAAGACCAGTTAAGTCTGGTGATCGCGGAGGCCATGGAAACAGACTTTCTCTTTCAATCCACCTCCATTGAAATACTGCATTAATATGCTCTCGCACAATAATAGCTAAATGTGCTAGGCAACTATCCAACTGCAAAAACAGATTTGCCGTGGTTCTAGAGGCACATCTTCCAACAACAACAGTAATTTATTGTCCAAAAAGTTAAGTAAGACATTGCCATTTAGGGATTGCACAAAATTTAAAAAAAAGTTAAATTTAAATAAATCCCAATACTTTGATGGCCATTAAAAGTTACCTATGGTTTTTCAAAATATTTTGAACTGTTGTTTATAATATGCCCCCCAACTCAAGGGAGATTGCTCTTGTACTAACATGACGATTTCCTTTAATATATTCCAGTACGCTGTAAATATTTTCTTGTGTACTTCCAATTCTTTTCCGTTGAAACGTAGGCCAAAAACTACTCATAAGCTCGCCACTAATCGGGGTAAAACTCTCACATCGCAAGGACGCCAATTTGGATATCGAGCTGCGTAAACTCTTTTTGCTACTGCGGCATTCTGAAGACATTCAAAAGAGACAGCAAGCATATTAGACCTGGAGCCGAGAGGGTTTGGGGGCTGATAGACATCGTTATTTTTCACTTTGATTTCTTGGTGTGGCATCCCTAAAGTGTAGCTTTTAGGAGGGGTAAATTTTTAAACGTGTAATTAATATTCTCGATCATAGGCCCCATTTTGATTCTTGTTTTATGTCGTCAAGGAGGTCGCCAAAGTCCGCGAACTCAATGTGCCATACCAATATGGCGTTACTTAAGGTCCGCCATACTGACCGAATGTAATTTTTCCACTGTGGACATGATCAGGGCCCACGTTGTTTCGTGATCATTGTTAACAATAAACTGCAGAACAAAGATTTCAAAACGCCATACCTCTGGGGCGTCGCCAAATAACCACCATAATGGGGCGTTCATTGCTAAAATGACATGTTTGCCCCATTATGGCGGCCACTTGGCGATGCCCCAGAGGTATGGTGTTTTAAATTCTTTGTTTTACAGGTCATTGTTAACAAAGATCACGAAACAACAGCGTGGGGCCCATGGTCCATGTCTACAGTGGAAAAATTACACCTTTCGGTCAGTATGGCGGACCTTAATTGACGCATATTGAGTTTGCGGACTTTAGCGACCTTCGTGACGACATAAATTAATAATCAAAGTGGGGCCTATGATCCAAGAGCATGGATATTACTTACACGTTTGAAAATTCACCCCTCCTAAAAGCTACACTTTCGGGATGCCATACCGGGAATTCAAGGTGGGGAATAACGTTGTCTATCAGCCCCCAAAGCCTCGACGTGGGGCCTATGATAAATGCAAAAACCCTCTCGGCTGGTCAAGCGTGAGCAATCGTGGCACCCATCTTGCGGATAGCTTTCTCATGTCCAAATGTTCATGTAAAATATTATGTACCCATTCAGTCAAGATGCCCACAGCACTAGCAATCTCACGTACCTTAACTCCTTTGTCGTCCATCACCCTATCATGGATTTGATCAATGATTTCTGGAGTCGTGACCACCGCAGGCCGTCCAGAACGTTCAGCGTCACTTGCGCTCATATGGCCAGTCCGAAAATTTTAAAACTATTTGTAAACTGTTCTAATCGAAGGTGCAGAATCACCATAACGTTTATCAATCTTCTCTTTAGTCTCCTGAGGCGTTTTACCTTTCATAAACTAATGTTTAATCACCACACAAAATTCTATTTCGTCCATTTCTTGAAAATCACTTTTTGATTGATTCACATGAATGCCAAACACAAAGAAATAGACCAATATGGCTAACACTTGGTGTGCATTCATTCAACAAAAGCTTCATCGTTCTTAAAACGCATTTTGTAAGCGCAAAAATTGCTTAAAGTAATGCGAAACTATTGACAAATATTGACAACTTGAGGATTATTTATGTTTTAATTGGGTATTTGTTTTGCTGTTTTTATGGCCTGCTTCTATTAATTGTTTTTCGTATATACCCATGGTGAATATGTATTTAAACAAAAAATATACATTTTGTTTTAAGCCTTACTTACTTACCCTCAAGCGATATTTTGTAATATTTTTGAAAAGGTGATTTTATTTCGATCAATTAAAAAGAATTCCAAAAAAAATTGTAAAAAAAAATAAAATTTAAGTGAATTCCGTATAAAATTTTCTTTACCCTAAGTTTTAAGTTAGGAACAAGATATCGAGATGCGGTTTTTGCAAGCTTGTTAAGGCATCATTTAGCTACTGTTTGATGAAAAAAAAATCATACCAATGGATTAAGTTGTTTTGGAAAAATTTACCATTTCTGCCGGCATGTCAAAACGAGCCCTCTACCGGCGACATTTAAAACTAACAATTAAATAAATATACTCGCGTCTAGAGATACCCCGTGATCACGAGCTTCTTGACAGTGTTGACACATGAAACATGCTTTATTATACATACATGTCCGACTAGAACTTAGGACTTTTGAATTTGTCTAAATTATCCCTACATAGTTTTTGAAATTTTTGATATGATTGAAGTTATATATTTTTTAAAAGTGTAATTATAAATTCCCCGGGTTTTTTCTAATACGTTGTTAAAATTTTATTTATAACTTCTACAAATAATTTAGACAAATTCAAACGCCCTAACTTCTAGTGTCATGTTTAGTTCTGGTAAGCAAAGCGGCTTTTTATTTTCCTCAATTATATTTCAGACGTAAAAATGCGGGGACGTATTAAAAAAGACCCCAAATTATTACATTAAAATGTAATTTGTAATCACGAGGTATCTCTAGACGCGAGTATTAAATATTACAACATTTATAACCCAAAAAATAGCTCTTTTCAACTAGCCCAAGTTTCTTAAAATCTGCTAAGCCGTTTCGAAGATAAAGGTTTTTATGAAAACCTTTGAATACCCTCCAGCACTATATTTTTGGAGATACGGCAAAAACTGTCAAACACAAAGGGTTCAGATTATCCTCGACTTTAAAGATCAGATATTTTTTTGTTAGGTTTATATAGCGGAATTCACAGAAAAATTACTTTTTTAGATTCAAAATTGCGGTTACGCCCCCTAGCGCCCATTTCAAAAACTTGAAAATATTTCCCAGGTAACTCGCATTCTTAGTTGGCCACCCTGTACTGAGAATCTTTCAACGTTCTCCACCATATAACATTTTATAATTTATTCCGATTTTAATTTTTATTTAGCTCTTGCTTTTATTTCGATCGACTACCTGTTTTCGTTTTCAGCCGTACATCATCCACGATTTATTTGGATCTGTAATGCCAATAAGGAAAGGAGGTAGCCTAATACATGCGCGGCATTGCGGAATTCTTGCTTTAAATATACGGCAACAAGACGAATGCGTTCATAAAATATTTATAAACTTATTACTAAAACAAACATATATTTAGCTTAAGATTCATGACGCACTTTTGCTGTAAAACTGATTAACATTTAAGAGTGCTTATGAACTTACTTGATTTATTAACAGGTTGGATGCATGAGAAGTATTATTTGCTAATTTTTATACTTATTTTGTTTAGTTTACTACTGTGATCAAAAACTAAAGTAAATTTGGTATAAAATAAAAAATATTTTTTTAATCTTCCAAATCCCAAATCTATTTCGTCCCCTTCAAAATAATTTCGCTCAAGCAAGTACAGACTTCTTTGTGTCGTTCTTTTTTCATGAAATTGAGAAATTTTGGCACCAAACATGATTTCACTTTTCTGAGACCCAAATATCCTTCAAAATCGCTTGAATTGATCCATATGATATATTCACCATATCCACCAAGTCTCTAATAGATAATTGTCAGTTTTCAAGCAGTAAATCCTTCACTTGCTTGATGTGTTGCTCGTCAATGGATGTTGATGGTTGTCCAGAGCGTTCCAAATCAGCAACATGTTCTCGGCCCTTTTTGAAGTCTTTATGCTACTTATACACATTTTTTTGCGACATAGTATCATCGCCGAATACCTTTTGTAACATTCTGAATGTTTCGGCACAAGAAATTTGATTCCGCAAGTAAAATCGCTTAACAAAATCAGACATTGTAAAAATCGCCAAATCAACTTTTCTTTATTCACAAAACCAAGCGTAAACTAAATACTAATGATGTTAGAGACGTCAAATTTTTACCAGATGTTACTAGCAGTGGTACCTAACTTAGAAATAAAACAATTTGCTCAAATCGGCATGCGCGGGAAGTTTAAATGATATATTCATCTTAGTTTTTGATCACAGTAGCATTTTATATTTTAGTTATACCTTTTACAAGACACCAGCGACACTAGACAGATTTCACATTACAATTGAACAATTAATAGTTTACTTATTAAGTACAAAAAAGCGGAATTATACTTGACAAATATGATACGTTTGAATCCTAGCGAAGCGAGTCAAGTAAAATTACTCTTTTGACGAGGTACGTATACAATTTTGTTCGTATTTTACATTTTATATTAAAATCAATTTATAATAATAGATACTGAGAAAATCTAAAAAAACTTGGTAGTCTGACGTCTCAGTAACTTGGCAATCTAAACCTAAACAGAATGTTGTTTTTTGTAATTAACAAGGGTTGATAGCATCCAAACAAACTCATCTTTAAAGAGCGTTTTTTTTTAATAATTATCAAATGACTGATGAAAACGAATTAAAAGATATCTTAAATGCAGCCCAGAAAGCTTCTTTCAGATTACTTCTAGTGAACTCTAGTGAAAAGTATAAGACAGTGTATAATATGTTCTGCGAGTGGAGAAACTCCAAAAGATTTAAAGGAATTGTTGAAAACTTTATGCTGGCCTATTTTAACAAAAAGGTAGGCTATTTTATATGGGTAAAGTATTGCACATATGTGATAATTTTGTTATTTGGTTTAGAAAAAAGTCCTTAAAGCTTCTAGTTTATGGGCTACATACTCTATGATCAAAAGTACAATACAAATCAATGAAAATACGGATATTTCCCAATATAAATAGATAATAGCTTACCTGAAACGCCAAAATGACAAATATGAAACTAAAAACTCTAAAGTTTTGACAATGGAAAACATCACATTGTTTTGAATGAAGCTCCAGACGACACGTTTCTATTAATGAAAATAGTAATAGTTTTTGGGCTAAATGGTGTATGTCGGCGTGCAGAATTATGCAGCTTAACAACTGAAGATATAGAAGATTCTGGAACAATGTTGGTTGTAACGTTACGCGAGGAACACACAGTTCTAGATTTAAAACGGAAATATATGCTTTACTGCACTGTGCAAAAGAAAATAACAGGTGGGCTTATAAAAACAAGCGGATCTGCATAATGACAGATAGCCAAGCGTCACTGGGGGCACTAGTAAACCCCAAGGTAACTTTTGCTGACATGGGAATGCCAAAAAGAACTGGAAAGGGTCCTGTGGGTACAGACATTGGGAATAGAAGGCAACAAAAAAGAGGATAAGCTTGCGTGACAGGGATCATCCACCATACTTTGGACCAGAACCGAGGACCAAAACCAGAGCACGAGGGCAAACCAAGGAATGGACCCAAAGAAACACAGGGATACTGGGAAAACCCAGTAGAATTAGACATGAAAAGCTTCATAAGGGACCTATCCAAAGTAACGAAGGAAGAACTACCGAAAAGTAGGAAAATACTTGATAACAGTAGTTACTAACAGGGCACGATAAAAAGGACACCTACACAAGGGCTCATAATAGGGACCCAAGTTGCAGAATGTGCGACGAGGGAAGAAACAGCCTACCATATCCTGTGCGAATGAAGCATTAAATCACAAAGACAGGCATTATTTGGGCAAGGGAAATGAGCCCACAGGAATATATCAACCAACCAGTCTCGGGTTATACAGACTTGTAAGAAACAAGACTAATGGGAGGATTGATATAAAAGATAATGGGAGATTAGGGACAAAAAGCCCAAGAGACTGCGCTGCCTCCGGTAGTAAATCAAGATGGCTTTCAGAAAAAGAAGAAGAAGAAGAAGAAGAAGAAAAACGTTACGCGATACAAGACAGCTGCAAGAGGTATGCAATCTATCACAAATACTTATTATTAAGACCCAAAACAGTAAGCCATTATGATTATTCCTGTTTTATCGTTATGGAAAATGTACAGTACAGCCAGTTTGCATTTATACTTTTGCAAAAATTTCACGAAATGTCTAGAACTTCCTGATGCTTCAAGTTACACCGGTCATTCTTTGAGAAGAACATCTACCACTTTTCTTGCAGACAGGGGCGCTGATATTTAAGTTCTCACATGGCATGGGGAATGGCAATCAACAAACGCAGGTAAAAGATGGAGGAAAGAAAGCATGGTAATAAAAAAAAATCAAAAGAATATTTAACAATGTTCAACTGGGACTAACCCAAGAAGTTTCTGTAAAAAAGTTATAACTTTTTCAAACTTGCACAAGTGTTCTTTTAATATTTATAGTCACACTGTATAAAACAAACGTTTTTCCTTTTTGTTAAATTGTGTTTTTATAAAGTGATGGTTGCTATGCTGTAAAATGGTCTATTACTGTATGATTTTGAGGTCTGTAATGTAGTGCATTACCGTACAAAATGCGAAAACGTGGTTTATGCTACATTTTTTTCTACAAGTCTTCATCTATAGTTACTAAGTCCTTCTAAAACAGTGTTGTCATACATGACATTATGGTGGAATTTCTTCTTTTTTTTAAGTAATGTGGAGAATTTTTTTTTAAAAATTATTTATTTTTGGGAACAAATTAACCCCCAAATTTTGATAGTTTTGTCATCTGTAAGAATTTTTTTCGAAAAAGTAATTTACTTATTATTTTAAAATCCCTTAAAATTTTTTTAAAAAAAATTTAATAAAAAATATATTACAATTTTAAAAAATTTTAAAGTGGGGTTCAGGGTGTGGGAAAATTTTAAATTTTGGGGATTAAAAAAAAAAAAAAAAAACACCAAAAAAACCCAATTTTTTTTATTTGGGGTTAAAATTTAAAAAATTTAATTTTTAAAAAAAACAGTACATGTAAAATTTAAAATTAAAAAATTATTTAATAAAAATATTTTGTTTTGAACTAAACTAAATATACAGATTTTTGTCCTTAAAAAATTTAAACTTTAAATTTTAAACAAAAAGGTTTTCGATTTTTACCTTTTTCCGAACTATCTTTTGGGATTCTAAGGTTGTTACTGTAAGGTTCTTTGGAATCAAAAAATATTTCAAAAAATATTTTTCTTGTCCGATTTTTAATTTCCTAACATTTTTCTTTTTTCCAAAAGGGTGCATATTAAATAATGTTGGGCAAACATTTATGAATTTAGTGTTTCTTTTTTCTAAGTAAGGGAGATTTTTTTAAATAATTATTTATTTGGTTTTTTAGATATGTTCTTAAGTAATTTTTTTTAAGTTTACTAAAACAGTATTTGCAAAAATAAAAAAATATAAATCTATTTATAAATTAAATTTTATTTATAATGATAATATTATAATTGGAACAGTTATTGAATGAAACTGGTTTGTAACCTTGCTGTTGCGCGTTGCCAAGAATTAGTGAGATGACTGAGCATTTTTGGTAGTGATGGGATAATTCAAATAAAAAATAATTGATAATTCGATTATTAAAATAATCGCTATCATTCGATTATTTAGATTTAATTTGATTACGAAAAATAACCTGATTCCACAGAATCGATATCGCGTCGCGACTATGAAGAGACTTTTCAAAAAGAAAAGAGAAAAGATCATAAGATCATTCATGTCACTAAAATCTTAAATAATAAATAATCATGTTAATCGGAATGCCCTCTGTGTCAACTGTGGACTTAGCATCAGCATTATCTTATTACTCTTTTTTTCACATTTTCGTCGTTTTCCGTTTCACGACAACAAATAAAAGAAACTAGTCAAACTATAATAATCAAAGCAAGCCGTGAAAATGTGTTATAATCGGATCGAAATTCATATCGCACGACGCATATCCAATTATGGCAATTATCCACATAAACCGATAGTATATAGAGTTTAGTTACATCGGTATCGAGTTACATATTTAGTCAGGAATCAGAAATTTAAAATAATTACAAAAACGAAATGATTATTTAACTTAAATTATGATAATCCGATTATTGTAATAATTCATAATGCAATAATTCGATTCTTAACATAATGAGATTATGCCCATCACTAATTTTTGGTCGTAGTGCAGAACTCTATATATGTTAGTTGATTGACTTATTTTCTTTACTTGTAACCGTAAAAGAGCGTGGAACATGCGTTTTTGCATTAGAAATACTCATTGTGATAAACCTTGATTATAGATGTCATGTATTTTCATATTATACAACTTTTTCCTCCTACATGCATACTGCAATTTCAAATGTCATGGCCACTTTCATATTTAAATAAACTTTATCAGGCAATTCCAATTTTTCCATGTCATCTCCGCTGAAAATTCTCGACTTTCTCGGATGATATCCAAAATTTTTTCTTTTCAGAAAAGCAATCAAAGTTCCAAATTTTAAAATATTATTTGTTTCTTAATAATATTGTCCTTTTAAGCATCGAATATTTAGCCTATAAACTGCCTGGAGATTTTAAGGATTCATTTCTTTGGACAAAACAGGCTAGCAATACCTTTTCTGTAATATTTTCGATACGTTTGTTATGGCACGAGTTAATGAATTGCTAAAAGACCTTCTCGTACCTTTGTTTGGACTTCACGGCAATAATTGCAGACCATCCTGCATTCCAAGCATTTTCCAGATCAGAATCGTCACTTTCTTACTGCATTATGTCTCACACAAAAGCGAGCTAAAGTTGACAAATCTGTGACAAATGTGATACTAATGACAAATAATAAATTTCTTGTCATAGAAACTTAATATACCAGCTAGGTTTTTAATTAAGGTGTTTGATTTACCTAACAATACATTTTTGTCTGTTTTTATATTCCTATACAACTTAATATTTTGAGCGTGCAAAAAATAAAGTAAGCAACACGGTCAATAAGTTTTTACTAATGTCTGTTGTTTTGGCGATAGCAAATGCGTCTTGATCTACAAACACATTCTCAACCAGTAAGGATCTCTTACTGACCTTAATACCTAATAAACTATTTAAAAAATGTGTTTTTTATTTCTTTTTTTACGTCTTGGTACGCCTAAAGTGCCACAGCTCTTAAAAACGATTCGTCACTGTGTAAAGACCACATTCCCTGCCCGAATATGCCTATACTAATTATTTTATTAACTTCCAAATAAAGATAACACAAAACAATACATAAATTGTCTTGTGTCACATGGCGAACATAAATCACGTCCGGGTTTATGAATTATAAAAGATTACCTTTTAGATTAAAAAATTACCAGAGACGGGTACGGTGCCGCTATCCAAAAACGGATTTGTAATGATAATGAAATATCTGTGCGTGTTAGAACCAGTTTCTAAATGTATTTTTAATTGTTTCAACTGGTCAGGCCTTGTTTATTCCACTTTGTATCCTTAATTCCTAAGCACTTAGCTTTGGATTGGATGATACAAAACTGGCAGCCGTTAAGATTTTAAGCTTATACAATTAATTAAAATAATATATTATTACGAATTTAAATATTTCTTGAAGTGGATATGTTTAAAATCTCCCGGATATTAAAAAAAAAACACAGAAGAAATACTACAAGTTCTTTTTTTTTTTGGATTGACACAATAACAATATTAATTTTAAGAAATCAGTACATGTAAGATACTTAACAATTAAATATAGTTCATTTTAAGGATAAGAATATTCTATGTTAGTTGAACTAACTAAATATGACAGTATATATTAATGCCATTAAAAAAATTTATAACTTCTTTACAGTTTCTAGGAGCACATAGGTTTTCTTTGATGTCTTTACTGAGCTTGTGTTGGCGGCGACACTCATCGTGTTGTGGGCATTCTGAGAGGATGTGCTGTACTGTAAGTGTTTTGTTGCAGAAGTCACAAACCGGGGGATAACCCGATTCTATTAAATAACTATGTGTTTTGGGGTGATTGTAGGCTGAATTGTAAGTTTAGTGTTTGACTGATCACAAAGATTTTTGCCATTTGCTTTTAACTGATTGTCTTATTTGGTTTTTAAGATAGTCCTTAAGCTGATTTCTTAAATTACTAAGTTCTGTGCCAAGGCATCTTTGGCAGCTTGGTCAGCCATTTCATTACCCAGAACACCTACATGTGATGGAATCCAGATTATGGTTATTGAAATTTCTTGATTAGTAAGATTTTGACAAGTATCATGTTTGTTTTGGGACAGCGGATGTTTGGTATATATGTTACTTATAAAGTGTGTTGATGAAAATGGATCAGTGTATACTGCGATTTTCTTGTTTGAGCCACCAGTAATTGAAGTTGGTGCTAAAAGTATTCCGAATAATTCTCCAGTGTAAATACTGCAGTAATTGGAAAGTAGGTGGCTGAAAATGTTTGTGTTTATTATCATTTTTTGAAGCGTCTGTATATAAAATATGTTTCATTTCATCTGAGTTGGATTATTTCCAAAATTATTGTTTTAAAGATGGAGTTTGGGGTTTCTTGTTTATTGTATTTACTTAAAGATTTGTTAATAAATGGAATGTTTTGGTCCATGAAAGTTCTTATAAACTTTTATCGTATAGGATTTTCTTTAAAAATATTGGTCCCAAAGAGCTCCAATGGAATTAAGTTTTTTAAACATAATTATTAACAAGTATATTCCATTTTATTTTAATAAGAGTAAATAAGAAAGACCTTTAAATTAGTATTAAAGAAGTGTTGTGAATTAAGAAAGTGTGTGAAACTTATAGCTGTAGGGACAGATTAGCTGTAACACTTATGACCCATTTTACGTCCTGTATTGGTAGACCTTTGGACAAGTTTTCTAAAACATTTAACTAATGGAATAGGTTAAAAAATTTAAATTTTTAATAAAGGGGGTTTGGGTATTTCCCTTTTTAAAAATTAAAGAAAATTTTTACCAAAAGGTATATTATATAATATAATATTAAATTTTTATATTAGTATGCAACGATCATACCACATTGGTCCACCAGTTCTCGTTTATCACGGTTGCGATGTCGGGCAGGTTAGTACTTAGATGGGTGACTGCGGAACACTGTGTCGTTGCTTTTTTGACTTTTAGAATCAACAAAATAGGTAGTTATATTATTTGAATTATTAATATTAGTATGCAACGATCATACCCATGGTCCACCAGTTCTCGTTTGATCACTGAAGTTAAGCGATGTCGGGCACGGTTGGTATGATGGGTGACCGCTTGGGAACACCGTGTGTCGTTGTTTTTTTGACTTTTAGAACCAACAAAATAGGTACGTTATATTAGTTGAATTATTAATATTAGATGAAAGATCATACCACATTGGCCACCAGTTCTCGTTTGATCACGAAGTTAAGCGATGTGGGGCCGGGTAGACTTAGATGGGTGACTGTTTGGGGAAAACCCCCTGTGCCTTGCTTTTTTGACTTTTAAACCAACAAATAGGTCGTTATATTAGTTAATATTAATATGTATGCAAGACATACCACATTGGTCCACCAGTTCTCGTTTATCACTGGTTGCTTGATTGTCGGGCACGGTTAGTACTTAGATGGGACTGCTTGGGGAACACCGTTGTCGTTGCTTTTTTGACTTTTGAACCAACAAATAGGTACGTTATATTAGTTGAATTATTAATATTAGTATGCAACGATCATACCACATTGGTCCACCAGATCTCGTTTGATCACTGAAGTTAAGCGATGTCGGGCACGGTTAGTACTTAGATGGGTGACTGCTTGGGAACACTGTGTGTCGTTGCTTTTTTGACTTTTAGAACCAACAAAATAGGTACGTTATATTAGTTGAATTATTAATATTAGTATGCAATGATCATACCACATCGGTCCATCAGTTCTCGTTTGATCACTAAAGTTAAGCGATGCGGGCACGAACAAGGCAAACTGAAGTGCACTTTGTATATATATAGCATTTTTATATATTATGTAGCATAAGATATTGTAACAAATTTATGTATGAATAAAGCTATTTTTTGAGTTGAGTTGAGTTGAGATGTGTTGAGTTGAGTTGAGTTGAGTTGAGAGAGGTTAGTACTTAGGTGGGTGACCACTTGGGAACACCGTGTGTTGTTGTATTTTTCACTTTTTAATAAATTGAAAAAAAAACATATTTGAATTAAAATTTTCCATTTTCGTGTCAATTTTTTGCTAATATTGTGAGTAATTTTTGTTTTCTTTTTAATTTTAGCAAATGTAATAAATTTAAACTACTTCTTAAATAATCGAAATAATTAGCAACTTTCTCCAGCGGATCCTCAGATAGATTAAAGCCACTGCCTGCACATTGGAATACAGAATTATTGCATTTTTTCATCAAAATATTTTAAAACCTACTTTGTCACCTTGATCATTTAAAAACATGTATTTACAAAAACCACCATTTTGTAATTTAATGATTTCTTCCTGGATTTTTTCAATAACTCCAGTGGATATCACAATAAACTGTTGTAGATAACTTCTGAATAATGACCCACGCATTAATGGGGTGGTACAGAGGTAATTGTGTCACTACTGTGATTTCTAAAACTGCCGTAAAATGAAGTAATTACATGTTTTATTTTTTGTATATTGTTTACGGGGCAGGGGATAAAGGGGTTAAAAATATTAAAATCTGGTACCTAGTTAGAATTTAGGCTTTTCACAAAGTTTTAACAAAAAAATTCTTATTTTAAAAAGATTGCAAATCATTTTCTAAATATTTTCTATTTCATTCTGGAAAGTAACGACCAAATCATCTATTCTAAAGGTTTGCAGGTAACTTTAGACGCCTCATACAACTTCTTCCATTATCCTTATTTTTAATGTTGATTTCGTCCATCAATAACTTTATTTTAAATGCGAAAGTATTGGCAGTGTTAACTAGTTCGTCATTTTTTAGAACCCAGTGGCTGTAAATTTAATTTGTATAATATAAAAAATATTTTACAAGATTGTGGTTGATGGAAGTTCTAATAAATAAAAATATTTCTTAATCAAAAATATTCGCAATACAATCGCCCATCCCAACATATTTTGTTTTAATGCCAACGAACTTTTATATTAAATAATAGCAATTTGTGCTCAGAGTCCAAATCAGCAAAGAGTTTTTTTTTAAATACATATTGAAAGCATTACTTTTGATTAGTTTAATAATTTTATGAAAAACTTGAGAACGTTATCTAAGGCTTAAGGCAAAGTTTTTAGAGCTAATAACCCGCGACGAAAATGCATTGGGTTGTTCTAGAAGAGCGTTTCTAATACGATTGTGCGCACTGAAATCAATAAAAATAAATAAAAATGTAGGGGATTTGTTATTTTTGTTATTTTTTCGGATGGATCTTTGGATTGATTATCCATCTTTGTCCCTCATTAAAGGTTGTTATACGGTAATAGGTTAATGACGGGAAGGGTAAGGATAATAATATAAGGATTTTTCTTTAGAAAACCAAAGTTTTATCATTAACATCTGATTATTTCATAAAATGAATGATAAGTTATTCAGAATATAAACCAGATTTTAAATAGTTTTTAATAAAAAAAACAACCTGCATTTGTTTGTTAATCCGACGCTGTGCAACTTGCGATTTCTGCTTATGGCAACGTGGTCACTGCCGAGTCATTTTCCACCATATATAATAGATCGTTAGGGATTATAACGACTTAATTTTAAAACGTAAGGTTGTATTTTACTATTACATTGCAGAACGGTATTTTACGTTCTCAGTTATCCAACCTTGATGTAATATTTATTACCCTGGTTACGTTATTACCTAAATAAGGTTTTTTCCTGGTTCTTGCTACTACGGTACCTTAAGCTAAAGCGTGTCGTTAATAAATTAGACACTTTTTTTTATAAAACCAACTATTTTTGAATGTATTTTAACTTATTTTTATGTCTATTTTATTTCGAAAATAACAACTATGAAATAAAAACTAAAATAATATTTAGTCGTTGGTTGGAATTTATTCCTGACGTTTCGCTAGTATAAGTGGCAAGCTTCTTTAAAGGTCCTTTCATCCCCGATGCTAGTTGCAACAACTACAATAATTATCTTAAATAATTTATTTTTTGAGATATTTGCATTCAAAGTTTTCAAGTTTTCTCTCTATCTTATTAATGCATTATGTGTTGTATTAATGCATTAAATCCCAAATTTGTTTGTGCAGTGGCGTATGTAAAAGAGTAGAAAGGGTAATTACCCCCTCCCCAAAATGTTAAAAAAATATTTTAGGGTCTAAATTGATATTTGCAATATCCAATATTATTTTCCTAAAATCCAAAGTGATATTTTCCGCACGCGACTGCCGTTGCCGAACGACGCAAGCGGAGTTGGCAAGCAGTCAAGTGCGGAAAAATTTCGCAAGCGTTAGGAAAAAATTCTTCCTACGAGCGTCAGATAATACCAATATTAAAGCAATGATTATTTTTTAAATTATGTTTAATCTGAAAAAACTACTACAACATATTTATAAATGGGAATTATTTGTTGATAACATTTACAACAAAAGAACAGTTATTAGCATATTTAAATTAATTGCAGAACCTGTAATTTCATTTAGCGGGTGGCTTATGGAAGCGCTTATTTACGGCTTGATGAAGGTTGACTTAGCTCAGGAGGGAGTTGTTCATGGTCAATATTTTATTTGACATATCCTTTTTCTGATTTGTGGATTCATCAATGTGGCTCTCAGCTACAGCCTGTTGATTTCCAGCCCCAAGTCGCTTGACATTGGTAATTCCTTTCCAGAATCCGCTAACATAGTCGCAGAGGATCGACGAAAACTATGTCCAGTGTACTCTTCTGGATTTTTAATTTTAGGTCAGCAATTTCTGAAGGCATTTTACTATTGAATATCACACATTGTGTACTGCATGCTCCTTGTTTATCTGGACAAAAAACGTCTGTGTGGGGTATGTGGTTTTCGCAAATTTGCATATTTACGGTACAATTGCAGTTATTTGTTTATCGAGAATTTACAAAGTTTCTGGAAGTGTTATTTTTATCAGTCAGAGTGTCACCACTATCAAATTTTCATTATCCTGTATGTCATCAATTATTATTTTTTAAGTTCATCTTCCTACAAACACCGCCAATCCAAAAATTGTAGCAACTTTTATTAGAAGGTAAATATTATCAGGTGCTTCTTTCATGAATCTGAAACTTCTTCTTTTGCTAAAAATTTTGATTTTTTTGGCCGGTATCCCACGTTTTGGTGTTTAAGTAGTGATGTTAAGTTGAAATATGAACTTAAATCAAGGTTCCTTTTCACTTTGAGGACACATTTTAACATAGAGTATTTACTCCATAAAGTATTAGGTTTATATGTTTTTTGCAAATCCCAAAATAGGCCAAGAACACTTCTTCTTTAATACTTTTTCCCTTTGCTGGAGCACCAGTTTTCAAATGACTATATTGATTCTATATTTTTCAAGATTTTGCTGGTAATAAATTCAAACTTAGTATTTGTGCATCCAGGATAGAATCTGGTAGCTCCTCATTGGAACTACTCATTTTAAATAATTATTTTTGTCGGATTTTTATTTAATTAAAAAGATACTATGACGCTTTTCATTTAAAAATGCTTGTTTGTATTGAAATTCATTTGTGCAATTGCTTGTTCATATGGAAACGAAGAAAAATCTGACATATGTTAAAATCACCAAGATTACATATTGTTGCTTGACTTGTCATAATCATTTATTATTATTTTATACAGGGTAATTAAAAAATGCTTTTTGTGTTTTAGTTGAAATATTGAAAATTACGAAGTAACAAAAAAAAAGAGAATAAACTTTAAACTTGAAAGGGTTCGTATATTGCCTGAAATAGCCTACAATTACTAAAATACATATAAATCTTGCTTACCTGTAAGATTTTAGAGTAGTTTACTTTTCCGCAGGCGTGCAGAAAAGTTCACTTTTCGCACGCTGTGCGGAAAAGTGCAACTTTCCCACTCGAATGCGTGCGGAAAAGTGGATTTTCCGACGCTCAGGAAAACAAATAAAAGAATTTGAAAAAGCAAAATTATTGATCTCTTCTGTATTATTTTCTTGAAATGAAATGTTTATTTCTTCTTTGAATCATATTTTAACACTGCGATAGCCAGCTTTTGATAAATTTGCGTTCTTGTTTTGTCTGACGCTGTCAAAATCTAACAAATCTTGGCAGAGATATAGATCGGCAAAACATACGCGGGCATTGAAACAGGTATTAACAATGGGCAAATTGTAAAAGAAATATTAGATTTTTTTAATTGATCCACTAGTTTAGAATAAATTTATAATATGTACAAGGCAGTACTATAGCTGTTTAACGCATGTAGGCAAAACCCGAGTTTTAAAATTAAAACCTTTACCCTAATGTTAAGGTAAATATAGGATGTTTCTTTAATATTGTGAAAAAATTTACAGACGAACTTCTTGGATGAAAATACAAAAAACGTTTTTATAAACATATGTCCCAAACTTCTTAACTTTTGAACTACTGAGTAGTAAAGTTTTAAGAAAAAAAAGTTATTTTGTAAATGTGGATAAAAATAAACTGGTGAAATTCGGGACAGATGTTTATATTTTCCAAGGTTTTCTTACAACAATATTTGTAATCATCTGATCCTCTAAAAAAAGGTTAAAATCCGTAAGCCTTATTTTTTTTTTCACTGCATCTTTTTCTGGGATTAAAAATTTAAAAAATAAAAAAGTTTGGAAAAACCTTTCCTAATTAGAAACTTTGTGGTTCTGTAAAATGTGTTCGTAAATTGTGCCATTTTTAGGTAAAAAAAAATAAATACATATCTGCAATACACAATCAGCAATACTAATAAGATATATAAAATACATTAGAAAAATCATTGTGGATGGCAGACTACAATTATGGCCCAGAGTAGCAGATGATTACAAATATTGTTGTATGCTTAATAATATAAGTATTTTTTTTTTTATTTTTTCGCCCTGTAGTTTAAAAGTTTGGGACACATGTTTAAGGAAACTTTTTTTCATAAATTTATCTAAATGGCCCACCTGTAAATTTTTTTGTAATATTTAGAAAACACCCTATAAAAGATTGAAATGTATAAAGACGTTTTTTTTTGCTAAAATAAATCCAAATAATGTTTTTATGACTCCCTAGATAAAAATAGAAAAAAAAATCCGTCCCGAATTTCATAACTTTTTGATTACAGGGCTGCTTAATTTTTGGAAAGAAAAATTATTTTTTTTATTTTATAAATGAAAATTAACATAGACTCATAAAATGGGGAATAGATGTTCCTAGGCTTTCTTAAAATAATATTTAAAATTATGTTAGGTTAGGTTTAAAGTGAGTGGACCTTTTACGTCCTTCACCGCGACCGCTCGGTCCATTGAGGCTCACAGCTTTTTATATTTTTCCCATGATTTATTGATATCAAACTAGTAGAGAGCTCTTTCAACCCCCTTTACTCGTGCCGATACCGGACACGAGCACAATATATGTGTTCTGGTGTTCCTGTCTCCTGGAAAGTATGACGAGCAGACGATTAGATCCGTCATGCCCTCCTCTTCCGGTAAGTGACGTGGGTAGCTACCAGGTCCTTTTTACAGGAACCAGATGTACCTTCTGAGGCCGTATCTCCGTCCTTTCCCTATGAAAACGGTTCTACTAGCTTTTTGTTTAAAGCCAGGGAACCATTTCTAAGCACCTTCGTGTTCGGGATGGATTAGACCTTCCCCGTGAAACAGGCGCATGTGACTTCAGGGGCACCTTTCGAAACGGTTACACCCGTTTCGGTCGGCGCACCCTTGTCTGCTTGTGACCTTTGTCACTTTTTCCTATAAAAGCGGCTCTTTCTGCTTTCTGTTTGAAACTAGGAAAGTAATAGTCTACCATGGCAGAGCTCTGCATTACCGCAGTAAGGCTAGATACTCTGAGAGGTCGCTCTATATCTCAGAGGCACCGTTGGAGACAGTTGTTTAAGGCACAGGATGTCATACACTCATCAGCACTGTATGCTACCACCTTGAGTAAAGCCTTGTGTCCCATACGCTAAATGCTGGAGTTGCCGATAACCGACAACTCCAGCGGATGTTATAAAAGATGCTACTGGGCCCAACCACAACATAGACGTGCGAACACAGCGGTTGGTCAAAATCTGCAACCAGGGAATGAAAATTTTCATTTTCAGAAATGCTATTTGGCTTTACTTAACTAGACACTTTTTGTCTAATGCATTTTTTCAAAAATTGTGCCGATTAAAAAAAATACGTGTCTGCCATACGAATTCAGCAATACAAATTAGCGATATTAAACAATTCAATAGAAAAATCATGAAGGCTTGCAGATTTTTACCCTTTCAGGAGTAGCAGATGATAACAAATATTGTAGCAAGAAAGCCTTGTAAAACGTAAACGTCTATCGCAAATATCATGTCTCTATGTTTATTCACATTTATAAAATAAAATCACCTATTTTTTCTTAAAAATTATTTACGCCACTGTGTTTGTATATGCTTTTGTTTGTAGTAAATTATATAGCAAATATATAGTAATATTATTATTAAATTTCTAAAAAAACTATAAAATTACCAAGTGTTATACGGTTACCAACCGACATTTACTAAACCGGTCATATTCGCTTTTACAGGCCCTAATAACACAGCCCAACAAAATAAAAAAAAATTTTGGTGCCGAAGAATTTACAACTGATTTTAAATAAGTTTGACGCGCTGATTTCAAAAATTGTCTTCCAATTTTTCGTAGCAGCTCTAGTTTTTTGGTAATCGATTATACAGTATAAAAAAGCTAAAAATAATGACAAAATATTTTTACTGCTCAAAAACAAAATCTTGCGGCCGGCTAAATTCAAATTAAATTACCTTATTTAGGTACTTGGAAATCCCATGATCGTAAAAACCCCAAAATTTCGGATACCTGCCGAACCCTCCCGACCGAATTTCGCTACCTGGGTTGTTACTTTATGTATACTTATACACTTAACGGTTCATTTTACTGTTAGTCTTTATAAGTAGAAAGTGAAATTGTGATATCAGTTTGTAGTTCATTGTGGTCAGTGTTGTGTCGAAACAAAATAATTTAACTTATGTCATCTACAAGTAGACGTGGTTGCTTAAATCAACCTGACGTTTTCTGTTATATATGTGGTAAATATACTTTTAAAGGAAACAGAAAACCTATTTCCGACTTTGTAAAAAGAACTTATCTCGCCTATTTTGGCGTCCACTTGGGAGACCAGGATAAATCTTGGGCTCCACATTTAGTATGTAAAACATGCGTTGAACATTTGCGGCAATGGTTAATGGGAAAGAGGAACTGCCTAAAGTTTGGAGTACCAATGATTTGGAGAGAAGCAAAAAACCATTACGATGATTGTTATTTTTGTAGTATCAATATTAAAGGCATTAATCGTAAGAATAAACAAAAATGGACATATCCTGACTTTGATTCAGCAAGAAGGCCAGTACCACATTCTGAAGAAATACCCATTCCAACATTCAGTAGTCTTCCTACACTCTCAGAAGATGACACAGAAACTTCAACGTCTGATGAAATTCAGCATTTGCAATCCGATAACGACAGTGATTTTCGAGCAGATGTCGGAAGTCCCCAACGTTTCAATCAACAAGAACTAAATGATCTTATTAGAGACCTAAATTTATCCAAGGAGGCTTCTGAATTACTTGCCTCTAGATTAAAAGAAAAGAATCTACTAGATCCAGGTACTAACATTACATTTTACCGTAAAAGAGATAGAGACTTGCGGGAAAAATACTTGGTCAACGATATAAGGCCTAACTAAAGTCCTGAAAAAATAGTTAATATATGAAAGACATACTTTTCCTTAGTTTGTTGTTTGATTTGATTTGTGTGGATTTAAAAATGGCAAACTTTCTCCTTGGACAGCAAAGCGGATATTACAAATATCCTTGTTTTTTATGTCTTTGGGACAGCAGGGTAAAAATCAGCATTGGGATAAAAAGATTGACCTTTGAGAAATGTCATAATTCAAGGAAAACAAAACGTAATCAACGAACCTTTAGTTGCAAGAGAAAAAATAATATTGCCACCTTTGCATATCAAGTTGGGGCTTATGAAGCAATTCGTTAAAGCTTTAGATCAAGATGGACAATATTTTGGATACTTGTCATATGCATTTCCTGGAATAAGCACAGAAAAACTGAAAGCTGGAATATTTGATGGTCCTCAGATAAGACAGCTTGTTAAGGATCCAGAATTCACAAAATCGATGAACGAAGTTGAAATGAATGCTTGGTGTTCGTTTGTTGAAGTAATACAAAATTTTCTTGGAAATCATAAGGCAGAGAATTACATAGAACTAGTAGAAAATATGCTTTCAAAATATAATTGTCTTGGCTGTAACATGAGCATTAAACTTCATTACCTCCATAGTCACTTAGATCGGTTTCCAGAACACTTAGGCGACTTTAGTGAAGAACAGGGAGAAAGATTTCATCAGGATATTAAAACCATGGAAACTCGTTATCAAGGAAGATGGGATTGTCATATGATGGCCGACTATTGTTGGAGTCTCCAGCGAGATTGTTCTGAAGGCTCACATGCTAGAAAGGCGTACAAAAGAAAATTCTTTGGTGATGAGTAAGAAGTTGGATTTTTTGTGTTATTGGGTGCTTTTTCCTTTTTTTGTATGTGTATATATATTTTATGAATATAATGTAAATAAATAGCCTAATTAATACTTTTTTTTTTGTTGTTGGTAAAACTAATAGTAATAGTAATATCTTCAAATCTATAGAATTAAAAAATGTCCCATTCTATAAGAGGCTATCTTAAAAACTAGAGCTGCTACGAAAAAAAGGAAGATATTTCTGAAATCAGCGCATCAAAAATATATAAATTCAGTTCTTACTTCTCCGGCACCAAAATGACTGTTGGGCTGTGTAATTAATCGAATTATGACTTTAATTTTAATATCGTTCAAACCCGCCTATGTGTATATCTTCATTCTTCTTTTCTAGCTGCTCCTAGTCTTACCCGGTATGCAAATGTCGACCAGTCTAATCTGTCTCTTAAGCGCGGCTGTCCAACCACGCACTCGAGCTTATTTATACTCATGGTCTTATCAATCGGAGCATTAACCGCTGTCCGGACAATCTTATTGTTCTTTTTATTATTACATTCTTTTTGTTTTTCTTCAAGTTAAATAATTATTTTCATTAAACGTGCGTTTATGAATATAATTACAACAACGAGTGTGAAAGATAAGAATGACGAAGTGGTATACCGAGTCGTTCTAATCACACGAGTGTTGTAGTCATGTTTAAACGCACGGGTGATGTACAGTGACGACCATTAAATCTTGGGCAAAAAAATGGTCAAATTTTGACTTTTCTACCAATTTTTGTAAATCGCTCTTTTTTACCTTGTTTTACTTTTAATTACTATAAATAAAGCAACAGGTAAAAGAAAGCATTTATATTTTATAAAAACTAGCAAATTATTAAATTAATTAACAATTTAATAAATTCAACCAAACTTAAATATCCTTAAGACAGAGTTTAGCGTTCCAGGCATCGAATGGACCCTGTTATTTGATAGTTTACCTGCCTAAATTGGCACAAAAAATGAGTCTTGTAACTAGCAGGTGTTAGATAAAGGAATATTATTAAAAGTTTTATCTCTTTTAACTTAAAACAGGTCCAAAAAAAATCTAAAAGCACCAGCCAGATTATTTTTTACCGGACCAAACATTAATAAGCTTACACAGCTAATAAAATAGTATTGCCATTAAATTATAAATACTAGCTAGATGTTTACCTTTCTTGATCACTTAGTATATATATTCGTCTTCGATTACCGTTATAAAAAAATGTAAAAAAGAATGAATGAAACAAGAAAAGTAGCTTCCATCCGACGAGATAGCAACGATGGCATAAAAATGCGATTTGATGTGCGCGACAGCTTTCGAGAATGGCAAAATGACGAGCGTCGCGGTCGACAGCCGAGATTTATAATTCGAAAGTAAAACCGGCCATTGTATTCGAATCGTTTTAGACTCGCGTCTCTACCGACTTCAGATCACGTGTTGCCCATTAGTGTTTCCGGTGGTGGTATTTTTTTGCTTTTAATTTATCAACATTGCCTTTAGTTGGCTGAATCGTCATCTAAATCTTAGCATTAGAGCAATCGATGCGTGTTTTGTTGTATCGTTTTGGTATAATTTTATGATTGGAACAGTTGAACATTGTTGCCTACAAGAAGTAAAGGATACGGTACTATTTAAGTGTATTTAAAAGCAAATGCAGAGATGGCGTAATAGCATATCATCAATTGTTTAAAAAAATGTGCCCCTGAGGTATTACTTATCTTAGATGGATTTCAGCTTTTAGGGCTCTTCTTGCGTTTATAAATTTAATTTTGAGGTCCACCGTGGCTCAACAGTAGCACCAATTTTCTTTTTTCTTTACATTAACGGCCTTTTCTCTTGCATGATCATACATACATTCATAGTTTTGTTGATGTACTACACTCTAATGTTCAGTTTTTTAAGTCAAAGCAGATGATCACACATTTTAGTATTTAAACTGTACTTGCATGTTTTTTAGGTAATTGTTTCAAAAGTGGCCTGAACTCCGGATTTGACTGAATTTGGTATACGAGGAATTTTGGGGGCGCTGATAATGAATCTGAAAAAAAAATCAAACGTTTCGTTTTCGAGATATCGATCCTTAAAATTGAAAATCAAACTAACCTCATTTTCACTATATGCCCCCTTCTTTTTGTATACAATTCTTAATTTTTACCATAAAGTGGCACACAATATTTTACCTTTTACCAACCTAGAAATTGACATCCAGAGATCATTTTCTAAAAAACAACACCTCATCGCAGTTTTGTTAGATTTAAGCAATGCCTTTGACCGAGTATGGAGATACAGCATCATGCAAGCCCTTCATGGATAGGGTATGAGGGGTCACATCTGTTATTTTATTCAGAACTTTCTGTCCAATAGACAATTTAAAACAAGATAAATCATATACTCAACATTATCCTCTTCAAATGGAGTTCCACAAGGCTTCTCCATTAGCCCTACTTTATTCCTGATCGCCCTACAATCCCTAAAAAACTATTTTACTGCAGATATCAAATACAAAATATATGCAGACGATCTCGTCATCTACTATTCTTCCACACAAATAAGAACTTGTGAGAGGAAAATCCAAAATTGCCTAAACTCCTTATCCTCATGGTCTAACTCCCACGGCCTTAAATTCTCCCCTTCCAAATTCTCCATCGTTCACTTCAGCAGGAAAAGAAACTGCCCTCGCATGAATGCTTTAGAACTATATGAACGCCCAATTCCTATAAAAGATAACATCAAATTCCTAGGCCTCATACTGGACAACAAATTAAATTGGGTTGAACATATAAAATATCTTCGCGCCAAGTGTAAAAAGATCTATCACTCCTAAAACTACTATCACATACCACATGGGGATCTGATCAACATTCCCTTCTAAAGATTTATACAAGCCTCATTAGAACAAAACTAGACTATGGTAATTTCATCTATGCGTCTGCTAGAAAATCTTACATCAATACCCTTGAACCAATACAAAATCAAGCACTTCGTCTATGCACTGGTTCATATAGAACCAGCCCCATCCCCAGTATCCAAAGCCTAGCTGGCATCTACTCTTTACAAAACAGAAGAATCCACTGTCTATTAAAATATTCTACCTCTCTATGGTTTAAACCCTCCCTTTCTACCCACCACAACTTCTATCCGACTCAAATAGAATATAATCACCCTTTACACAACACACACAGCTCCAATCACCGGTTTAAATCCCTCTGCGAACAGTTTGGAAATTTCCTTCCACAAAACCCCTTCTCTTATAAATACAAATTCCCACCGTGGGCCAGATCTCCCCTTCTTATAGATTTCTCTCTTCTCAAATTCAATAAAAACAATGATAACCACGAGGCAATTAGAGCAGAATTCCTCAATATCGTATCCAACAAATTTACTGATACTATCCAAATCTTCACAGATGGCTCTAAAACCGATCACCACACAGGTGCTGCTTTCCTTGTCACTTCCCCCAACGGATCTTCTCACCATGACTCTTTCAAACTTCACCCATACACCAGCCTATTCACCGCAGAACTTTTCGCCATAAAAACCGCTTTAGACTCCCTCAAGATTGAAAACATCCTAATCATAACTGATTCCAAATCATCTCTAGACAGTTTAAAGAAAACTCTAACTCGTGACCCCTTACTAAGCTGCATTCAAGACCTCATTACTGAACTCACCTACAAGCACAATACAATCTCATTCATGTACGTACCAAGTCACGTGGGAATACAGGGTAATGAAACTGTGGACCTACTGGCCAAGGAAACCTCCAACCTAGCAGAACAACACAGCCATTTCTACAAGCACACAGACGTGATTCCTTTAATAACAACCATCATTAAAGAAAAAGTTCAAGAGAATGGGACTCCATCACTACAAATAAACTTAGATCCATCAAGATAATTTTTCCTTCCTTGTCCACATCTTTAAACAGAAGAGACTTAAGTGTCTATAATAGATTAAAATAGGTCATTGTCATCTAACCCACTCATATCTCCCAAATAATACAGACCTTTATGTGATTCTTGCTCCATTCACTAACAGCCAAACATCTTAATTGAATGCCCCAATTTTTCCAGCACATAATTTCAAATAGCCTAAAGACTGAAGAACTGAAAGACTGCTTAAACAAAAACATTGACAACATTCAAACGTAATAAACTTACAAAAGACATTGGCATATATACAAAATATAATGACAGCAGTACCCTGATTTAATACATAAAATATGCTAATTGGTGCTAAATGGCCTTAGTTGCTGACGCACCTTAATTCAAAATATCTATCTTTCTATCTATCTATTTTACCTTTTAAAACCTTGTTTTTCATTTATTTCACTTTTTTTCATTAAATTGCCAAGCTTGACTTTCAGATATGGCGGCCATGTTTGCTAAAAAAACCCTTCTGTATATACACGGTTGCGGCGTTTAAAAGTAAAGCTTTGCTAGTAAAAGGAAAAAAAACTAAAAGGATCTTATATTTTTTTATAAAATAAATTTTCCAACTGTTTTTAAATTTGCTTTAATAAAAGTTCAAACACCTAAAATTTAAAGGGCTTTCGGGCCCACAACCCAAAAACCTTCAACCCCCAAAATCACCCTTCAAAGGGTCACGGGGGAATTTGGGGCCCTTTTTGAGTGATTTTGAGGGGGTTGGAGGAGGGTTTTTTTTGTCCACCAAGTTTTTTCAAGTCACTTTTAAACAGAATGCAAAGTTTAAACATAATGGATAAAATTTATTTATCCAACAATTATTAAATTTCAAGATCCTTTATAAGTGTTCGTTTATCTACAGCAAACATCTGCTCATATTGAGATGCTTAATTTTAAAGATACATTTCAAATCTGATGAGATGGAATAGACTTACTCTTTTAAAAACATGTCAATATTCAAGCCGAAAAAAATTACAGACATTTAAAACCGTAATGAAGAGGTCTGTTCTCAAAATAGCTTGGTGTCACACTAGCTATTTAGCAAAATTCAAAACGATCTGTTGACTAATTTTTTCAAACCTTTCATTTTTCCTACTAAATAATTAATTCCAGATCGACAAATTTTGCTACCACGGGTACTTTACGGTTTTAAGTAATTTTAGAAAAACAAAAGCAAAATTAATAAGTTTAAAAACTTAAATTTTGTTATTTAGTTAAAAATAAAATTTGTGATAAAGAAGAATAGTAAAATTATTATTTTGCTTATAGTGATATCTTGAAAACTGACTTTATTTTTTCAATTACTTATATGGCCCATAAACCTATGTATAAAATGCGAATCAACATTTGTAGAAATTTATTTTTATATAAATGATCACTATATTGTAATATTTTAAATCACTGCAAGACCATTTAAAATCAAACCTGTTATGAATTATTACTTCCTTAAAGGAATAAAGTGTAGGGAATAACATCCAAACTGTGATCTGCAATTTTTATATATATATTTAAGATTTTACACATAAAATATAAAAAACAACGTAACAAAAAAATATAAATCCTATTATAAAACGGGCTGGCAATAATTTTCTTATATTTTTCTTAATCGAAAGTGATTAAAGTATTGTCCTTAGGAAATATGAAAAGGTTAACTTCCTAGTCGACTGTTGATATTTCGCATACCCACAGTGCTATTTTGTTGTCAACTGCTAATCAAAAATGACACAGGGATATATTTGCAAAATGAAGTAGAAAAGTAGTGAAAAGTAATTGTAAATAATAACAGGGCACCACTTATTCCAATGGTAAAATATTAGAACTTAAAAGTAACTACAATAGTAGATTATTCCTGAAAATGTTCCATACAAAAAGAAATAATGGATGCATTAATATATTTTGTAAATTACTTTTTGTTACGGATTTTTTTTTATTTATTTTTTTTGGTGTAGTATTATTTTTTATTAACTAGATTAAAATTGTTTTGTCATGTTTTTTTGTCATTTCTCATCTTAAATGCTTCAGGTGTAGCATCGTTATGTTTTTAATACTGACTAAGTTTGTAAGTACTACCTAATTTTAAGATTATTTAAACCAAAAGTTCCCAAACTTTTTTCTCTCGTGGACCACTTTCAAAATTTTACAGGTTTCGGTGGACCCCCTGCTGCCACATTTCTACCATATTCCCAAAACTTGTCAAAAAATGCGAAGATCCAACCCTAAATTCGGAGTAGCAAATAAAAAAAAGTATATTTTTTTCTACTCTATTTATTAAAATAATATGTTTAAAAAAACATACCTAACTTTAACAATGCAAATCAATATTTAAAAAAATAGTCATAATTTTATTGAGAGGAATGTACTTGATAGGTTAACAGCAAATTATCAATGTTAAGCTTTAGTTTTGTAAGGAATAACCCCGTTCTGTGATGTTCAATCTGGGCTTTTTCTTAATAGGTTTGTAACAACACTTTTTTTCCGACAAGAATAAAATATAAATTTTTTTTAAATTTTTTTACCTTCAGCTCTATTGGTACTAAGCTCGAGTAGTGCCTCTTGAAATTTCATTTACCTTTTCATCAAATGATTATAAACATTTGTATTTCCAAAATACAGACTGTTAAAATCACCGAAAAATGTGGATTTTTTTTTTCCTTAATTTTTGATAGGTATCTATCTACATTGATAGGTAAACCAAAACCAACATTTCTGCCCTTACTATCGAAAATATTTTTCGTGAACTCTTCTTTCAATTAAAACCATATTTTATCATCCAACGTAGCCCCCGTCAAGTCTCTGTGGACCACCGCGGGTCTATCTGGACCACTTTGAATCACTGATTTAAACCTACCTATGGGTTCTTTTATTATTTTGTTTCCCCCTGAAAAAGTAAAGAAATAATTACTGAATTATTGGGGAAAAAAAAAATTGTTCTTATCAGTCACAGCCCGCATCCCCTTTTATAATACCCTTTTTAATATATATATATATATATATATATATATATATATATATATTTATATATATATATATATATATATATATATATATATATATTATATATATATATAATAAAAAAAAGGTGAAATTCTTTGGGCAAAAAACCTTAATAAATGAAAGAAAAATAAATACCCTGGTAGGTTGATTACTAAGGTTGGTTGTTTTAAAATTACAGGCCTCCAAATATGGATAACATTAAAAACCAATCCGTTTTTTACGTATTTCACTTGTTGGGGATGGTCACACCTGGGGGAGTAAAAACCAGTTACCTTTTGAACATCTTAAATATACAGCTGAACGTTAGAACCCGCAAAGCGCCATCTCGTCAAGTAATTTCAAAACAACCAATCTTAGTATCGACAGGCTAAGATTTAATGTGCCAATGTAGGTGTATTACGCAAAAACAGTCAGAAGTTGCTTACAACACACTTAATGAAAAATGGCTTCCATTAGTTCACGGATGTGAATTTCGAAAGGCTTTGCCAATTCCAAGTAGGTGACGTGCAGCATGACTGAAAACTGGTTTTAAAAGGGGGGAAAACAGGATTTTTCACCGTGCAATATAAATAATTAAACCGAGCCTTATTATATAACAAAAATTTAAAAAATTTTTTGGCATAGAGCTCCTTAATAAATGAAAGGAAAATAAAATATCCTGTAGTTTTAAATTTCTAAGGTTGGTTGTTTTAAAATTACGAAGCTAAATATGGATAACCGGTCCCCCAATCTTAGTGTTTTGAAACAAAATAATGTATTTTTTTTAAAGTTCATTACAAGTATATAACTGTAAAGACATTTACCAGGCTACCGCAGAGAATAAAATCTATAAAAAATTTAAGTAGGTTGTTAAAGATATATTTTTAAAAAACTTTGTAATTCCAATTTGGGTTCCTTTATTCTAGTATTAATATAAGTAACTACAATTGCAAGTTTTCATTTTCCTCTGGTGTCCTTTTATGTCTCTTGTATTCCCTGTTGGTGTAATAACTTGTACAGTATAGTTACGTTGTTTATTTTTATTTGTAATTTTATTTTTAAATTTTAGTAATTAAATTAGTATTTTTTAATTTTTATTGTTATTAAGTTACATTTATATATGTGACGCATGCTTTGTTTTTTTTAAGGAAACCTGGGTAAATAAGTATATAAATAAATTAATAAATAAATAAATTTGTAAAAAATTGGTCAAACTATGTCTTACAATAAATAATATGTATATAGTAGTTTCTAGTTACCACTTAAAAAGGATTCAAGATAATTACTAAACAAAAGATTGTATACCAATTAACAAATAGAGAAAATAAAAGTTCAAGATTTAAGTGTAATTGTTTCTGGTTAATTCGTTTTGGTCCCACTACTTTTAACATTTGTGACATTGTTTTCATTTAACGGGCTTTATGCAAAAGAAAATAATTTGATTTTTTCATTGTAATTAAACTCATGCCATTTTTCAAAATTAACGACAAACAAACTTTGATTGACACTGTCGTTTAACAATAAAAGGTCAGTTTGAAACCGACAATTGACTTGTCTTAATTTTTATTTCAGAGTAGTGTACGCTCTCCGCGCGACGTAATTAGGAGGTTCAAGTCTAGCTCCGATAAAATCGACATGTTTTTAGAGACAGGTGATTGCAATCACACATAAGAAAGCCCAGTTATAGCCTCCATTTATCTGAGACGCCTTAATCAAGTTGCCCGAGACAGTCAGTAGCCTGCTCTTATCTTTGAGCGGTATGCTTTAGACACGTCACACAGAGACGAAGGTAAATTGGTACCTTAATAAATACGACAGGGAAAATTAAATTAGTTATTTTCCTAACAAGTGCGCAAAGTCACTTTGCGCAAGCGTTAGGGACAAAATTTTTCCTACGAGCGTCAGATAATACCAATATTAAAGCAATGATTATTTTTTAAATTATGTTTAATCTGAAAGAACTACTACAACATATTTATAAATGGGAATTATTTGTTGATAACATTTACGACAAAAGAACAGTTATTAGCATTATTGTAAATTAATTGCAGAACCTGTAATTTCATTTGCGAATTGGCTTATGGAAGCGCTTATTGTACGGCTTGATGAAGGTTGACTTAGCTCAGGAGGGGAGTTGTTCATGGTCAATATTTTATTCGACATATCTTTTGTCTGATTTGTGGATTCATCAATGTAGCTCTCAGCTATAGCCGTTGATTTCAACCCCAAGTCGCTTGACACTGGTAATTCCTTCTCCAGAATCCTCTAACATAGTCGCAGAGGATTGACGAAAACTATGTCCAGTGTACTCTTCTGGATTTTTTAATTTTAGGTATGCAGCAATTTCGGAAGGCATTTTACCTATTGAATTTATTCCCACACATTGCGTACTGCATGCTCTTTGTTTATACTGGACAAAAAAAAACGTCTGTGTGGGGTATGTGGTTTTCGCAAATTTGCATATTTACGGTAAATTGAGATAAAGTCCGTTATTTGTTTTGTCGGACACTACAAAAATTCTGGAAGTGTTATTTTTACTGTCAGGAATTTTCACCACTATCAAATTTTCTTTTTCTTATGTCATCAATCATTATTTTTGTAAGTTCATCTCTCCTCTAAGCACCGGCTAATCCAAAAATTGTAGCAACTTTTATTAGAAGGTAAATACTATCAGGTGCTTCTTTCATGAATCTTGAAACTTCTTCTTTGCTGAAAGTTTTTGATTTTTTGCCAGTATCCCACGTTTTGGTGTTTAAGTAGTGATGTTAGCTTGAAATATGAACTTAAATCAAGGTTCCTTTTCACTTTGAGACACATTTTAACATAGAGTACTTACTCCATAAAGTATTAGGTTTATATGTTTTTTGCAAATCCGCAAAATAGACCAGAACACTTCTTTTTTAATACTTTTTGTCCCCTTGCTGAAGCATCAGTTTTCGAAAAGACTATATTGATTCTCATATTTTTCACGAGATTTTGCTGGTAATAAATTCAAAGGGGTATTTGCTGCATCCAGGATAGAATCTGGTAACTCCTCATCGGAACTACTGATTTTAAATAAATATTTTTGTGGGATTTTTATTTAATTGAAAAAAATGCTTGTTTGTATTGAAATTCATTTGTGCAATTGCTTGTTCATATGGGAAGAAGAAAAATCTGACATGTGTTAAAATCACCAAAATTACATATTGTTTTTGACTTGTCATAATCATTTATTATTATTATACAGGGTAATTAAAAAAAAGTTTTTTTTTGTTTTGGTTGAAATATTAAAAATTACAAGTAACAAACAAAAAAAGAGAATAAACTAAAACTTGCAATGACTTCGTATATTGCATGAAATAGCCTACAATTACTTAAATACATATAAATCTTGCTTACTTGTAAGATTTTAGATAGTTTTACTTTTCCGCACGGCGTGAAAAGTTCACTTTTGCGCACACCGTGCGGAAAAGTGCAACTTTGCGCACAATTTTTTTTATTAACTATTTACAAAATGCAAAAAAATAGTCTATGCACCTCATCAAAAAAGTGATTCTACTTGATTCGTATTCGCTTCGCTCGAATTCAAACGTACCAGAAAAGTGGAATTTTACTTGACAAGTAAAATTCCACTTTTCTGTATTTGAAGGAATAAACTATTACCAGACTAGTACGGTTTTTTTTACAGGACTCAATACTGTAATAGTTTATTTTCCAGACTAAAACCAAATATATTAAAATGCGTTTTACAGTACATTATAAAATAAAAATATTTTAAGGGCGTATTTCTCAGGTCAAATAATACTTTTTTTTCTGTAAACATATAGCCTAAAATGCACCTTCTTCAATGCCAAACTGTGGACACAGTTTGGCATTGAATCTTTCCAAAATTTGCATACCGATGTTATTTTAGGCGCCGTATTTTTTTTTTGGTAAAAACCCAAATTGAGGGGAGGTTGAGGGGGGTAAACAGTTTCAATAACCAACATTTTATGTGTACGCCATTTTTTTTTTTTAACTAAGCTTCACCAGCAAGTCGGCAGAAATTTTTGGTCTTCTTTTGAATAAAGAAAAAGCAAGTGCGTAGAATTAAAATTACTCTTTAAAGTAACTCAATAATTCTTAAATGACCCTTTGCTCTGCAAATGTTGGCCCCTCATCAGTAAAAGATAAGTATAGATAAACTTTTTTCGTGGCAGTAAACATGATTTAGTTTTTAAGGTCAACAAGATTGTAAATGTCCCAATCCAATATTAATTTAAGGTCTTGTAAAAGACATATTTGCATTTTCTGCACTTTTTTTTAAATTGGGCTTAGACTTTGGATTAAGAAACTAAAAATTAAAGTCAAGAGAACTTAAGTCAGCAAAACTAAGAATAGGATTGTTTGTGAAAAAGAAAAGATTGTTAGAGATAGAGTTGATGCCAGTATTAAACTTTGGGGCATCCCAGAATTACCTTGTTGAAAGATAAAATGGTGGCCATCTACAATAACTGTTATACCTTAATTAGAAAGGAATCTAGGGTGTTAGAAAAAAAGTTAAGTTGGAAGAACGTAGGAAGGAAGTTTGTTAAGGAGCGAGTCATGCCAGACCCGATTAAAAACGTTGAATATGTTAAGAACATCGTTCGCGTCATAAAAGCACGTAGTTTACCGATCCACGCGCCCTGGATTCCTGGTTTTATACGTATATATCTTAGAAACTAGCGAAACGATTTTAATGAAAATATTTACTGTTCCCTAACTTAAAGTAAATGTAAGCCAATAAAAAAAAGTCATTTCCAGAGAATGCGACCACATGTGCTTGGCTAATGGTCTGAAAGTTTTACCTATACCGGGTGTCCCTAACAGGTGGCTTACCCCTATAACTTTTTTATTTTCTAAGATACAAAAATAAACTTTGGTACATGGGTATATCACATAAATGTGCACTGTTTAACGTATTCAGCAGTTTTCTGTCATTTCCTGTTTAACCGGAAATGACCTTAACTTTGTTATTTTAAATGTTACACCCTGTATATTTTTGCTTATTTTAATAGGAAATGTAATTCCGAGTACAATGACACCCCATTTATTACTTTTTGACATCTAAGCTCTAAAAATTTTTCATTTTTAATTTTCAATCCAGAGTGCCATGAATGCAATAAAACGGCAAATTTTTGACAAAGTAGTCACGGAAAAACAGATGTGACCGCCTTTTGTTTCCAGTAGCCTCTACAGACTCGTTTAAAGTATGCAAAATCGTATTTATGGTCCTAAGTCAATTTTTTCAAATGGACCGAGGGTGGCTCAGTACCATAGCTAAAAAGAGTATTTTTTTACCCACAATTTGAATCCACACAATTGATGTTTAATTTAAAAGTATTTCAGAAAAATTCACATTATTTGTTATTTATTTATTTTTCCATAACACCATCAACCAGCCGCTGCCGACAGCGTTGATAGAAAACTAAGGCGGCTAGGAAAACAAAATAATTGTTTGTTGCCATGCTGAATCTGTCAGATTCCGAAATAAATTATTAAGAAATTAATAGTTATACCTATTATTACGTTAGCTGTTGCCTATTTTTCCTAGTTTAAAAGTTGAATAAACCATGGAGAATTATACAAGAAGCGAAAAAGTTGATATGCTTCTTGTCTTTGGAAAATGTAGGCAAAATGCGGTACAAGCTGCAACAGTTTATGCAGAAAGGTTTCCCGAGCGCCGTCATCCAACGCGGCATTATTACTCAAAACTGCTTGTAAAAATGCGAAATAAGCCTCCTAATAAAATTGCAGTAAACGATAATTTTATTGTGAACGAGGACAAAGAAATCGATGTTTTGGCATATGTAGAAGTTCATATAAATGCTTCAACTAGAGAAATTGCTGCTGAATGTCAAATATCGAAAAATTCCGTGTGGAGAATTTTACATAAACATAAATATCGTTCTTATAAATATCAATTACACCAACATCTTTACGAGGCTGATTATGACCGAAGACTTGAATACTGCAACTGGTTTTTACAAAAATACCAAGAAGACCACACTTTTCCTTATAAAATTCTTTATACAGACGAAAGGAACAATAAAAGATATTGGTCTAAAGAAAATTTGCATTTAATGGAAAAAGGTAATTTTCAGGAACGTTTTGGATTTAATTGCTGGATGGGAATTCTGGGAGACATAATTTAGGCCCCTAATTTTTGAAGGGCATTTGGCAGGGGAAAGATATTTGCAATTTCTTTTCATGAAATTGATTTTTTTTTGGATGAAATCCCTCTAATAAATAGAAATGGCGTATTTTATCAACAAGATGGCGCTCCGCCCCACAATACGCGGATGGTATCAGCCTATTTAAATACAACTTACGGAAAAAATTGGATTGGGAGTAGTGGACCAGTTAGATGGCCCCCCAAGGTCAATTGATTATTTAATAAATTTGTAGGAATTAATTTGTTTATTTAAATTTTAGATCACCCGACCTAACACCTCTAGATTTTTATTTATGGGGAACAATCAAAACGAGGTTTAAAACAAGGCAGCAACAAGAAACAAGTTGGAAAATAGAGTAAGGGCACCCAAATTTAAAAGTATTACACCAAGGCAGCTTCAAAATGTTATACGCGAAACAATTGACAGAATTGAATTATGGCCCAAAAACAAACAAGGTGCTCATTTCGAAAATTTATTAAATTAAAAAGAGTTTATTATTTATTTATTTGTTTTCAAATACAATTTAATTTGTCAGTGCGTTATTTTTTTAAAGATTAAAATTTTGGACAAAGTGTTTAACACTTTTATAGTAAAATAACTACAGTTTTATTAGACTTTTACCTTTAATATTTAAATTGTAGATGTGCTAACAAGTCACAAATAGCATTTGACACAAAATGAGTAATAAATAAACTAAATGAATACCCGTACTAGATAATTTGGGAATTTTGACAGATTCAGCATGGCAACAAACAATTATTTGTTTTCCTAGCCGCCTTAGTTTTCTATCAACGCTGTCGGCAGCGGCTGGTTGATGGTGTTATGAAAAAAAAAAATAAAAAAACAAATAATGTGAATTTTTCTGAAATACTTTTAAATTAAACATCAATTGTGTGGATTCAAATTGTGGGTAAAAAAATACTCTTTTAGCTATGGTACTAAGCTACCCTCGGTTCATTTGAAAAAATTGGCTTAGGACCATAAATACGATTTTGCATACTTTAAACGAGTCTGTAGAGGCTACTGAAAACAAAAGGCGGTCACATCTGTTATTCCGTGACTACTTTGTCAAAAATTTGCCGTTTTATTGCATTCATGGCACTCTGGATTGAAAATTAAAAATGAAAAATTTTTGGAGCTTGGATGTCAAAAAGTAATAAATGGGGTGTCATTGTACTGGGAATGACATTTCCTATTAAAATAAGCAAAAATATACAGGGTGTCACATTTAAAATAAAAAAGTTAAGGTCTTTTCCCGGGTTAAACAGGAAATGACAGAAAACAGCTGAATACGTCAAACAGTGCACATTTATGTGATATATCTATGTACCAAATTTTATTTTTGTATCTTAGAAAATAGAAAAGTTATAGGGGTGAGCCACCTGTTAGGGACATCCGGTATAAAATTTATTACATTTACAAGGGATCTTAAGGATAATTTTTTTTTTGTGTTTTTGCTTATATTGTATGGTCTTCTGTTTTTATTTGAAATCTAAAAGTGTTTTGTGTTTTAAAGATAGTACAAAGAATTTTTTTATCCTATTTGTAGAATTTTATACCAAAATTCTTACAAATTTAATTTTAATTTTTATTTGGTTTTCATTTAAGTTATTTTCAATAACGGTTGCAGACTTGCCACCAAACCGTAGATAAGTATTTTGAATTTTAGGGTTTTTTTGTTTCGCGCGATCTGCCAGTTTATAGGGGTCAATAAAGCTGAGTACAGTCAGTCGCTATACCTCGGGACCAGGTTTGAAGTGGTCCCATTCTCTAGAAACTTTTTAGGCAAGTAAACCCAACAAGAACATGTTAAAACATAAATCCGCGACAAATCTTTAGAACATATTTACAAAAAAAGGAATGGTCACAATTTATTAACAGCTTAGGAGACATGAGTGGACAAGAATACATACATAAATACAAACATACATAAAAATAGACATGTAAACATACAAAAAAGTTATTAAAATTAATGTACAAAATAATATTATAGGACTGACTAACGATGACTTTGATAAAATAAAACCAAAACAAAATATATTACATTATGGTTTGTGGCTTTGGTAAATCTCTCAAATCGATTTAAGCTACCACCCACGGCTGTCGCGTAATTCAGAAGACGCATACATTATGCACACCCATAAATAACGATCACTTCGCATATCCCTGTCGATTATTCGCGAATGTCATACGTTTATTATGATGCCACTTTGGATTTTTCTAGGCATTACCCTGACGCAAATAAATTCGCAACGCGATATTCCGAGAATGTTTTTTGATTAATCTTTATGCGTTTTATATGCAGCGCTATCAGATGGAAGTCCCTCATAAATTAAAATAAAGCAAGACATCATTTACTTAAGGCGACACTCGAGGATTAGTACCAGAAAAATAGTAAACACATGGAGTAACCCAGGCAAAATATATAAATTTACTTCGTGAAGTCGTATTTTACATAGCTTGTGTGTACTAAGTTGTTCAATAAGTTTTGTTCTTCAACAAGAAAGATGCCTCAAAAAATGAAAATGGTAGTGGAGCTGGAGTGTATATCGCAAAACTTAATATCGAATTTAAATTTAAAATAAACAATAACTTTAGCATTTTCACATGTGAAGCCATAGCAATTTGCGAAGCTCTTAAATTTATAGTCGACTCTAGTTAAAGTCTTGCAGAACAATAAATCCTGGAACTATAAAGATAATCCAATATTATGGGAAATTAGAAAATTGCTGCGCCGAATAACATTGCGTAGAAAACAAGTATAATGAGCTAGTAGATTTAATAGCAAAGAATAGCATTATTAATGGTACAGCAGCTAATTACACGCTCAGCTAAAATGACGGATATAATAATGAAAAAACAAATATAACCAATAAATGGAATATAAGATGGAAGAAATATTGCAAAAATAAACAAGATATACTTAGCTTGTAACTGAAATTCCAAATAATTACTGGCATAAAAACCTAACTGTCTCTAGAAAATACATAACAACAATACGCATGAAACTGGGACATGCTTGTTATCCTGCTCATCTGTATAAAATCAAAATATTACCTTCAGATCAATGTGAAACTTGTAATGTTAGGTGTGATCTAGATTATATATTCTTTCATTGTAACAAATACATAGCCGAGACCATCAAGCTATTTAATGTTTTAATCAAAGAGTGTAAAGCTGTTTGTCATTTTGACATTCTTAATATTTTAGCCCTAGAGAGCACAAAGGTAAATAATGCATTGATTTCTTTTTTGAACAGAATAAACTTAAAACTATAAATTACTTTTATGTACTCGTAGAATTGACACTTTTTGATAGTAGGCAGTAGGATAGTCTTACCCATTTTGTATCCTTATGTTACTTCCTTTTTAAGTGGTCTTCTTTGTGTGTGTGTGCCCTGATCGACTTGTGTGTTCCTGTCATATATGTTATAGTTTTAGCTTGTATTCACCCTCCATAATAAATATAATAAATAACTGGAAAAAATAAAATGCAAAACTTCTTTTTTTAAAAGTAACACTTTGTGACTGGCTGAATGGCTGATCAGCTTGCGTTTTTTGGTTTGAAATCAAGTAAGTTTCAAGGTGAATTAAAAGACAGTACTGTTGAACAATTTAATCCAAGCATGCAGGGCCGGAAAGGTAAACACGAATAGGGGAAAATGCCTTTTTCCTAAAATTCTGTTACCATGCATAAAGTTGACGATGATTATGTAAAGAACAAAAATAATTTTTACTTTTTTACCTCTCGCCCATTTTAAAGTTTTCTTGGAGCGTTAATCATAAATCTGAAGTCGGATTTTTTTCGGCAACGTTTATTTGGGGAATATTCATCATCATTAAATTTTAAATTTAAACTAACTGCACACTTTTACTGGTATTCTTCATTTTTGCACAACATTGGTGGTTTTTAATCAGAAACTATCATAAATTATTTACTATGATCATTTAATTTACTTTACTGAATATTATTGTATAAGATTAGATTTTATTTCATCTGCTTGAATATGGAAAGAATAGATATGCCACTTCACAGCCTTCTATTAAAATGGTTAATATTTTTAGGAGTTTTGTATTAAAAAAAAACTTAATAAAAACAATAAAAAACCGATTTTTGATAAATTTCAAATCTTGTATTATAGTTTAGTGTAATTATCAACAATTTTGTGATAAAAAGGGCACGATAGTAAAAATAATAATTATTATTATGTTAAAGAATCTATATCTAAAAAAAAACAGTTTTTTTAATTTTAGTGCTCAATATAGCTGCGATTATCTTTAAGACAAGCCAGAAAGCCTTACTTAATTTTTTTAAGACTTGCCATAAAATAATATATTTTTTTCTTTTTATAAGGATAATTTAAGGAAAAATTATTTCTCAATTTGTCGAGTTACGATATATTACAATCACTGTTTCAATAAACACATAATCAATGTTTTAATATTGGGGCTATTTCGTGGCCAATCATTTCTGGGTGATGCTGCTTTAAAACGTAGTCAACATCACGAGCTGCATGAAGTAAAGCCGTATCCTGCTGCCATAAAATCTTTTTCTATTTTGTCAGTGGTGGTCAGGTTTATCAAGGAGGTTATTAATTTCATTTTAAAGCAGAAATAGGTATCTTTGCTCGAATAAATGACCATTAAAGGAAATAGCTTCAATAATTGTATTATTATATTACTAACCACAACTAACCACAAAAGTTGTAACTGTTTTGATAACTTTTAAAAAATCATAACTTATACCTTTTTAAAGTTGGAAAGCTGATCTTTTAAAATGATTTTTTTAATACATGTTTAACAAAAAAAAATCAAAAAGAAAAAAACATATTTCACAAACGTTTCCTTGAAAGTGTTAGACAATGTAATGGTTTCAATAACACTAGAATCTTGGACTTCCATTGTCTTTGTTTGGTAATTGTTACACAATGTTTCGGTTAGTGATGTGATACTTATTCGCATTATTGCGATAATATATGAAATTGTCATAGCTATTTGGTCACGTGGAGTCTTGTTCAAGTTAGAGTTTCTTGTCTTATTTTGCTATTTTTCGATTGTTTCCTATATTAGTCTCTCACTGGATTCGTTCTGCTTAAGATTCTAGTTATGTTACCTATTTCCTCTTGCAGAGATTCATTACTGTAACATAAAGTCACTGCACGATTATATAAAGTACAGTTGCGGCCATAAAATTTCGGGCAAAATTTGACAATCCGTGTCAAAATCATTGATTTTTCGTAAACCAGGCTTTCACCTGATAATTATATATTTGAAGTACACAGTCACGTTCACAGGCCTTTTAGTATCAATTTCTTAGCTGAAACAAAACAAACAAAGACTTGAAATAAGCAAAATCCCATTAATTTATACAGAAAACTAAAATCAAATTGAATATCAACTAATAAACTATAAAACAAAAATCAGTATTTTATGATAGCTCCATTCTTTTCGATCACCAAGGCTAATCTTTTAGTAATCGAAGCGAACAATGTTCTAGTGTAAACCTCAGTCAAACTATTCCACGCCTTTTAAATTTGTGCCCATAACTCTTCTTCATTTGCGGGCTGAACATGTGTTGACTGGATTTTTAACAGTCCCCATACATTTTCCATCGGGTTGACGTCGGGACTTCGCGATGGCCAGGAAAGGATTCTAACCTGGTCGTTGCTTGACCAGTCGGTGACCCTTCGGGCTGTATGGACCGGACGGTTGTCGTGCTGATAGATAAAATCATTTCCATAGACATTATAGGCCGCTGGCAGCATGATATTTTGGAGCATTTCTTGATAAGAATTGGCGTTAAGTGTGCCCTGGATATGATGGCAAACGCCCAACTCATCCTGCGCCGATACATCCCCAAACATTGACCGAAAACCTACCACCCTGTTTTATCTTTTGGGTGTATGTCTCTTTAAATCTTGAATTTGGGGGCTATATACTCGCATACTTCCATTAAAACTTAACTGGAAAACTTTTTCATCATAAATATTACCCTTTCCCAGAAACGTATTTCCCGTGGTAGGTATTCTGGAAAAACCAACCCTTTCTTATTTATTTGCCTGTGTTAAAAGGGTTTTTGGCCGCCCCGACGGCATCAAGCTCGGAAATTTTTGATGCACCGCCGTGCTGTCCTGTAGGCCGGAAAAATTGTTTCTAGTTTTGCAGAAGAGGCTGTTTTAAAGGATTTCTTCAAACGCAGCTTATTTAAATTTTTGTTTTTTCCTCGGTTGATATGTGTGGGACCGCTACCTTCCTTTCCCTCGTGCGAATTCCTATCATGAAATTTTGTTTGATATCATGAACCGAACTCTTTGGCACTCTGACTCTCTCCCAACAGATTTTCCGAGTAGCCCTCCTCAGCAATATTGAACTTTTTTGCTACTGATATCGTGGCATGGTTCGAAGAACTTGATATATTTTTGGACAATGACAGATTTCGAATTAGTGTCAAAAAAAAGGTAGGCTGGTAATTGGGCTGTTTTATAACGAAAATCGTTACCCGAAATTTTATGGCCGTAACTGTACGTATAACCCCCCCTCACTCTAACGAAACCGAAAACAGAAGGTATTCTTGAATATCTAGACTATTGAAATTTAAAAAAAAAACGATTTTTCTTTAATTGTCCGTTTTGATTGTAGTCCTCATAAATTAAAAAAGTAATATCAGACT
>JAHBCN010004798.1:0-60722 GCA_019359885.1 Listronotus oregonensis | reverse complement strand
TTTTTTAAGGATAACCCCTTCAGTTTTTGTTATAAAAAGTTCTTTAAAAAACTAATTTGGTGTTTTGTTTAAAAGCTATAAGGTCCTATATATTAAAACTGTTTAAAACCCTTAATTTTTTAAAGGGCTGAAACAAGGTAATTCTTGTCTATACACACGCTTGTAAACGTTTATATTTCACTTTATTTTCGTCGTACAGCCAATTTAAAAAAAAAATGTTTATAATTTAAAGAGCTACAATTTGATACCTTAGTAATTTTTACGTCTTAAAATTTTGAAATTTGATTTTCACTTGCAACTCCATTATTTTGAAAATAAAGGCCATTTAAATCGGTTAAAATTTTAAAATTATTTATAATAGAGAGATAAAGAGAATTGAAAAAAGGCTACGGCTCACTTTAATTAGGGTGGTAATTAGTGGTTGTTTTCGAAGATTTTTGTACTCAAAAAAATTTGGTCTAACCTTATTTTAATCATAACTTACTTAGTTTTTACAATCCATATTTTTTTTTCATAAAAGAACGGCCTTGCCAATGCTTCAAAAGTTATTATTACTACTTCCCGAAAAATACCTAAATTTTGCGTTATTTGCCTTTGAAACTATGTAACTTTGTGTTTGATGAATAACAACTTACCTTTAACCATTTTATTAGCAACCACCCCCAAGGTAAGGCGCTCTTCGGTATGATATAGATTTTTATCCTTGGACTATTTCTTGTCAAAATTTGAAGTCATTCTATGCATTTAAAAAAAAAATGGTAGGCAAAATGGTTCGTTTTCTGAACTATGTATTAAAAATATCTTATAAACAGTTATTACAGTCCGGAAATTGAGTAATATTTCTGCTTTAGAAATTGAAGTTCACGATATCTTCGAAACTATGAAAAATACGTGAAATTATCATAAAACTATTTTTGTTAAAAATTTAATTATCTACAAAAAAGATTTTGTGTAAAATTGACAAAAATTAATGTTTAAAAAGTTACAGCCATTTAAAAAAAAATGTTTCATTTAAATATCATAAATATTGTTTAAACAATAAAAATATTTGTTTGCCCCCTCCAAAAGGTTTCTGATTTTAAATAATATGGAAAAACAAAATTATTTAAAAAAAATATATATTAAAATTGGAGCTGTTCTTGAGGACTCAAATTTTGTCACTTCTATGTATTCATTGACGCTACTATTTCAGTAATTGAATAAATAATTTATTTTGATCTGAGTATTACCTTTTTGCAATTTTCTTGTTGTGTTAAAAATAAATCACTTTTGGCACAAGTGCTAAAAGTAATTACTTTTAACACCTTTGACATAAAATGACATTTTAGGCACTGACAGCATGCATTAAAAATCAAACTTTTATTGACGGTTGTAAAAAAATTTAAAAAAATTACTATGGTACTGTCAAAATTTCGTAAAAATATAGGTTGTTTCCTAAGTAATCGAAAATATTTAAGGTATATTGCTAAAGGAGTTTCATGATAAAACATCCTATTATAGTACAGTAAATTAAGTCCGAAGAAACCTCAAACCTAAAGATCAGGTTGGGCCGTCACATTTTTTTTTAATTTGCAGATATTAATGTATACAATAACTTCTGAAAATATCATATATAAAAAAATGTCCGCAAGGGCCTAAAAATGGCCCTCAAGAGCCCGGAAATCCGTTTTTTCAACTAATTTGGTCGATATCTCCCGAAATATGACACTTACGCAATTCGTATTTGGACGAAAATGAAGTTTATTAACTGCTAAAATGACTCCCATCACTTTGTCAAAAATTTCATAGTTTTTGCAATAATCGGCCATAAATACGCCGAGTATTTTTTGCACCTGCCTCGTATCTCGAAAGGTGCTTTAAGCTACTTACACTTCCAAACGGACGGACTAATTTTTAAATAACTCACGTAAAAATGTGGTGATGATTGAAAGTTTACATGAAAGAAGGAACGTGTACCGATAATATCTGGTTACTGTTTTCTTTTTTTTGTTTCTTTAGAATATTAAAAACTCGAGCCAAAGCTAATTTTTTGGTCGATATTTTGACTCTCCTATCAATCCGTTCATATTTTTTTTTTATAAAAAGTAAATTTACCGAATCCTTTTGGATAATGGGGCTTTGGAAGGTGTTGAATACATCCCAAAAGACTTAATAAATATTTTTTGTGTATTTTTATAAACAACGTGTTTTTTCTAGGGCGTTTCTTTAATTTTCGGAATTTTTAAAAATGCTCGGGTTTATCGCTAATTAATATATATTCAAGGACTTTATCGGCTAACAATGCACATCATTCAAAAGCTTAGATTGTCCCCTTCTCGATAGCACCCTTCTTTTCTTTCCAAATTTTTTAATTTTCGGAAAATCGAGGAAATTATTGTCCAAATAAAAACTCGACATTTTTTTTTGATGATTTTTTGAGCTTTACAATTGTATTAAAGATCACATTTTGACCTTTTTATCAATATATATTTACATAAAGTACTTTAATAACTGCACGACAAAAAATTCTGTCTTTAATTTTTCTCTAAATAATTCAGTTATTTATTATTTTATACCGTGCGCGTTACCGTTCATGTATAGTATCGAACAGCCGTCTGCTATAGCGCGTGCACCCACATTGGCTTCAATACTTTCTGCTCTTTTATTTACAAACAATCTGTGTAAATAGGAATATAAATTTTGAATGCATACTTTTATTAATCAAAAAAAAGTGTAAAAAGTGAAAAAAAATTGCCTTACTTTTTATTTTTGTTTTCAGAGAAAACGTTTTTAGAGAAAAACATGGTTACATTTAAATTTTTCCAGTTTTCTTTTTTGGAGCACAAGGTAAGGGTTTATTTTTGTTATCCAAAGTTACATAAAGATCATTTATTTATCATTTTATTAATATCATTTATATTAGCTGGTAGTTCACAGAACAGAAAATTGGAACAAAAATAAAAGACTGGGCTTTGTTGGTTGTTCGTCTTTTTCTCTTGGGGCTTCTTGAGAAGTTTAAATCTTTTTGTCGAGTCTTTAACAAAGTGACTGTTTGAGTAATTCAGCTTGCCATTATTCATTGGGGAGTACTTCAGCCTACACTTCCTATTCATTTTCAGAGAGGATTGCTTCTGTAGAAACACATGCTGGTTGTCCTTTCTCATCTTGCTTACATCTATTAAAGTTGCTAATCCACGTGTTACCATCACAACGTCTTCACTCAGATCTTCGTTATAAATAAAACATTTCATCGAACCAGAATTTTCTTTGACTTCCATATTTCTGCCACAAAAATAAAAGGCAACAAAAATTAAACTTTCTTATAGTAAATAAATGATCTTTATTGAACTTGGGATAACAAAAATGAAAACTTATCTTGTGCTCCAAAAAAGGAAACTGGAAAAACTTAAATATTGTCCCGTTTTTAGCTAAAGACGTTTTGTCTGAAAACTAAAATAAAAAGTAAGGCGAATTTTTTTACACTTTTTACATCTTCTTGATTAATAAATGTATGCATTCAAAATCTACAATCCTATTTACAAAGATTGTTTATGGTCCTTGAATATTTATTAATTCCCGATAGACCCGAGCATTTTCGAAAACTTCGGAAGTTAAAAAAAACCGCCCTTAGAAAAAAAGTTGTTTTTAAAAATACACAAATATATTTATTGAATTTTGCGGAATGTATTCAATACCTTCCAAAGCTCCATAATCCAAAAGAATTCGGTAAAATTACTTTTACAAAAAAAAAAATATGAACAGATTGATAGGACGGTCAAAATATCGAGCAAAAACTAACTTTGGCTCGAGTTTTTAATATTCTCTAGAAACAAAAAAAAGAAAACAGTAACAAGATATTATTGCTACACGTCCCTTCTTTCATGTAAACTTTAAATCCTACAAAAATATGCATTTTTACGTGAGTTATTTAAAAATTAGTCTGTCCGTTTGGAAGTGTAAGTAGCTTAAAGCACCTTTCGAGATACGGGGCAGGTGCAAAAAATACTCGGCGCATTTATAGCCGATTATTGCAAAAACTATCAAATTTTTAACAAAGGTGATGAAAATCATTTTTGCAGTTAATAAACTGCTCTTCATTTTCGTCCAAACACGAATTGCGTAAGTGTCATATTTCGGGAGATATCGACCGAATTAGTTAAAAAAACGAATTTCCGGGCTCTTGAGGGCCATTTTCAGGCCCTTGCGGACATTTTTTTATATATGATATTTTCAGAGCTTATTGTATACATTAATACCTGCAAATTAAAAACAAAATTATGACGGCCCAACCTAATCTTCAGGTTCACACCTTCGTTTACTGTACTAATTAGTTTATGTTGAGAAATGTCTGCCTTTCAAAATGCAGACTGTTAATTTTTTTTTTGGCTCTTAGTAATTATCAGTTAATCAAAATGCATCATGTTTTTAAACTTTAAACGTTTGCAGTGTTTATTAGAGGGTATGCCTAAGAACAAATTAAAACGATATTACTTCATCAGGGTCGTGTGCTTGCACACTAGTATATATTTAAAAAAAGCACGCCACTGGTACGTTAAAATTTGTAAATCTATTATTCAATGCCCGATATAAGATGTCTTTTAGTATGTTTTTAGGTGCCGCTTAGTTTAAAGGGAAGAAGGTATTTTATTAAGAATGTGTGAAAAATAAATTTATTTAAGTATGTAAACATAGGTACACTTTTTAGTAATAAATAGCAATATAATATAAACTTATAATCAATATAATTAATAACACTGTAAATGATTTAAGTTAAAAGAGAATAAGACCATTTTGAGTTTCCTAGAACTACAATAAACCGAAAAAAAATTAAATTTTGACAAATTAAAAAAAAAGGTCATATCAAAGAAATATTAAAACATATCCCAATTTGCGATATATTAAATTTTTTCATTTTTATCAAAAACCAATTAAAGTGTTTATTTTTTTACTGTTATTAAGTTTCTTAATGAGAATTTAATTGACAATTTAAGAGTCACAGAGCTACCGTATTTATTTTATAAAAAATGTCTCCTGGGGCGCAATTTTAAAATGAAATGTTTTCTTATGACATGTCATTGAAAAGGGAGTTTGTCGCTCCATCGGATAACGTTAAAATAAATACATGGTTTCACTTAATATTCTCGATCTAGGTCTATTTCCGGTAAAACCAAAATTATATAAAATGATTTTTTTACGAAAAGTATGGATTCTAATAAAGCTCTGACCAATGAGTTTGTTATCACGCGCTGTATGTTATTGGGCATTTTTTTAAATATACTTGACAAATTGCTCTCTTAAATATTTTAAATTATTAAGTAAAAATAATGTAAAAGGGTTAGTTACTTTTTGAATTAAAGCAAATAGAACTTAGTTATTAATTAGCAAATAATTTTATTTAACGGTCTTTTAGAACAAGGAACACTAGGAATCACATTAGGAGTATAGGCGGTTTTACAAATATATTTAATCTTTTGCTTCGTTTGTTGGAAAAATTATATGGCCGTTAATAATTTTTAGTTGTATTTAATCACGTGATTATCTTAGTTATTAAAAAAATGCTGATATTACTTTGAAATTGTTGTTCAAATTAAAGTATGTGACAAGAACCAAGTTATAATAGAGTGTACATAATCTATTTTTTCGTCAACAAATTTATGACACACATACGTCATTTTGATACAATTCTAACAATAATATCGCCTTTATTAGTAAAATGGGAAAAAGTATGCTATAATTATAAAAATAAAATGACTTATTTGACAGAATAGTACACCGGTTATAGATAGAATGGTTGCGTAATTTGTTCAATAAATCACTGACACACAAGAAAAAAGTGGTCTGTACATTTGACCAGACCCAGCTATCTCTACGTATTTTGATGCGCTGAATCCAAATCTGAGGTCCGTTTGGCCAATCCACCTTCAAAATTTTAAGTAAACTTCGAAAAACTGCTAAAATTGCAATTATGAAAAGAAAGTATTACTTTTTGAACTTAATTAAGTATGTTTCTTATGTATTTTAATAAGCTGAATCTAAATCCGAATTCTGTTTGGGTGTACACCCTCCAAATTTTAAGTAAATTTCGAAAAAGTGCTAAAAATTGTTAAAAATTAGGAAAAATTGCAGTTCTAAAAGCAATTTTTTATATTGAACTCGATCAAGTGTGTTTCTTATGTATCTTAATGCGCTAAATCTAAATTCAAAGTCCATTTCATCCATATATTCTCCAAATTTTGAGTAAAATATTAAAAACTGCGAAACAGAGCTAAAATTTCGAAAAATTGCAGTTAACAAAATGATAAAAAAATTACTAAACAAGATCAGGTATGTTTCTTATGTATTTTGATACGCTGAATATAAATCCAAAGTCCATTTAACTGTGCATTCTCAGAATTTTAAGTAAATTGCGAAAAAACGCCAGAAATGGTTAAAAATTGCAAAAAATTTAAGTAATTTCGCAATAAGTGATGCTGAATTAAAAGAGGGGATAATTTAGAGTTTATCGAAAAAATGGACGATAGTGAGAAAGCAACTTGGCAAAGTCTTAAAAGTGTTACTCAGAACTTTTTGGGAAATAAGTTTAGTGAAAATTACAAGATTTTAGTTAAGAAGTTGGTAGAAAATTTCAAAAATTTGGGTTGCTCAATGTATCTAAAATTATATATCCTGCACTCTCACCTTGACTACTTTCCTTAAAACATTGGAGACTTTAGTTAGGAACAAGGAGAACGATCCCATCAAGACATAAGTGAAATGAAGAGTCGGTATCAAGTAAGGTAGAATGTCAACATGATGGCAGATTTTAGCTGGACGCTAAAGAAAGAAATAACAATAGGAAATAAAAAACGAAATGAAAACCATCTGCAAAAAAGAGTTCAATACAAGCGAAGAACCGTTTAAAATTAATGAAGGTCATTCTTCACCCTAGCTTTACGTTGTTTTTGCATCACTTTTATCATCAACAAAAAATAAAAAAAAAACATGTAATTAAGCATATTTCATTTCGAAAAATAATCATGTTAATAATAGATTTATTATAATTAATAATAATAAATCTTATTATTATTTATATATCATTTTTTAATTTAAATATTATTTATATTATAATTTTCTGTTGATTTTTTCATTTTCCTTAGAATCTATAAATATTTTATATAAATAGACTCTGAATTTGGATTCATTGCATCAAAATATATCAAAAAAATACTTGATCAAGTTTAATAAAAAAAAATAATAGTAACTGCAAATTTTAGCCATTTTCAGCGTATGGAATTTACCCAAAATTTGAAGTTGTACGGCTACACGGCGTATTAAAATTAATGAGAAACATACTTGATCTAGTTTAGGTAAATTTTCTTCATTTTTATAACTGCAATTTTTTGCACTTTTTAGTGTTTTTTAGCAGTTTTTTGCAATTTACTTAAAATTTAGAGGCTGGACGGACTTGGATTTGGATTCAGCGTATTGAAATACATAAAAACATATTTGATCTTGTTTAATAAAATTTTCTTTAATTTCATAACTGCACCAAATTTGAAAAATGTAAATCCTTTTGAGAACTTCAATTTTTCCAAATTCTAAGCCATTTTCAGCATTTTCTCGAAATTTACTCAAAATTTGGGGAATTTACAGCCAAACAGAATTCGGATTTGAATTCAGCCTTTTAAAATACCTAAAAATATACTTGATTAAGTTCAATAAAAAAATTGTCTTTATAATTGTAGTTTTTCGCAATTTTTAGCAATCTTTAGCAGTTTTTTCCTCAATTTACGAAATTTTTAGGGTGTATGTGCAAAACGGACCTCGGATTTGGATTCAGCGTATTGAAGTATATATAGATAAATAGGTCTAGTCAAATGTACAGACCACTTTTTTAAATTTTGTGTGCCGGTGAATCAATAGACTAAGAGGTTTTCTGACCAACAGACTTACTTTTATCACACCAAATACATTTAATTTCAATTTGTGTGCTTTTATAATCTTTTTCATATGGTTATAAATATAATAATTTCCTATTGTTTTTTTGTATTAATTAAAAAAAAATTTGTATGTATGTAAATTCTTTTTTTCTCTAAATTAAAAAATAATGTGTAATGATGATTTAATCTAAACGAATGTTTTATTGTACTAATTGCTTTTATTGACAGTTTCCTTGGGACTATGTATTTGTCTTTAGATACATTACATTTTTTTAATTTTTAGCGTAAGTAACAAGCAGTCTGCTTAAGAGATCCCTTCAAACCCATCCTAAGAAATAATGTATCTGCTATATACCTTTAGGACATACATTATCAAGTTAGGTTTAAAAAGACTACCTCGTATATTATTAGAATTTAACCACATTACCCCTTGAGATTAGCTAACTCAGAGCTCTTAACAGTTTGTAAGCTTAATACCTCTAGTTTTCTTCCCTAACAGCGTTATGCCATTCTCGAAATCATGTGCATGTAACCATAAAGAATTGCTAATGTGTCGTTTAAGCCCTGGCTTAGTTTAAGTTTTATTACAGTAAATATAGGATTAAGAATGAGAATTATTGTTATTTATTTACAGTACTCGCTTGCTTTAAAGATACTTAGAAACAAAGCTATAAATAAAAATGGACATTATTTTTGGTATTATTTAACAAGAAAATTTGTGTATCAATGGTATGTTTCTTTTATTGTTTATTAGGATATATTATGTTTTAAAACAGCTTTTATTTTAAAAATTTATAATTATGTCAATCTATTTTATTCGTGATCTATCATAACTTAATGCCATTTTCTTATTTAAATTTAAAAAAATATATGTATAATTTAACTTTTCTTAATATTTTGGTAGTTGTTTATGGCTTTTCAAATATAGTTTTATAAAAAAATATTACTTTTTTAAGGTTAACCTAAACATTTTACTTTTTAAGGCTTGTAATACTTTTTCCTAACTGCAAAAAAATCAAAAATCGGTAGGTATACATCACTATCAGAAATTTGTTAGTTTTTCTTATTTATCCCAAACCAACTTTTTTTTTTAATATTGTAAAACATACTCTAATTTACATAGCCACACAAAAAAAGAAAAGTGATCCATGCTTTACATGCGATATATGTATCCCAAAGTATTTTTTCCCTTTTGCACAAATCCAGGATCAAAATTAAGTTACATCTCAAACAGTTTGTAACGTCAAAAAATATAATTTAAATACCAAAAGTTTACGAAAGAATACCAGAAAAAATGCAGACCATTGGTTTCTTTTATTTACAAATGTATATTTAATAAAAAAGGATCATTAAAAATAACACTTCACCCTTCGAATTGGCGTGACGCTTTTTTTCAACTCCGAAAAACGTGTTTTTTAAAAATCAACCGATTTACCCCAAATTTGGTGTACGCAGATTTTGGGGATCGCTGATCACGAATTGCAAAATTCAGAAAGGCGAAACGGTCAATCCTATCGGATCGGGCATTTTAAATTTTACACATCTGACCACGGATTCGTAATACCAAAGAATATTATAGTTTTCGTAGTAGTATCAATCTTTGGTAATACGTATAAAAGTAAGTAAAAAGTATCAAGTAAATCAAATTTAGCGTAAACGGAAAAATTTTGGATATTCATCCTAAATTTTGCAATATCTTACTTCAGATTTGTAATAAGCGACTTTTATCCCCCGTATACTCAATTTGGGGTAAATCAGTTAACTTTAAAAAAAATTATTATTTCTTTAAGGTTAAAAAAAGAGTCACGTCAATTCTGAGGGCGTTTTTCTTTTTCTTTTTATGTTTTTTTTAGTAAATATACATTTGGAAATTAAAAAACACATTATAAGTATTTCTGCTGGTATTTTTTTTAGCTTATACTATTTAAGACTAGTTTTTTAAGGTTAAAAAGTTTTTTGTCTCTTCTCTTAGATACATCTATACATTAAAAAAAAATGTTTGTCATCATGTCACCATTAGGAATTGTAACAATTTATTGTTATATTTTTTATTTAGTTTTTACTAACATAACCACATTAGGGAGAATATATTATTTAAAACAGAAACAACTAAGTAATTTATTATTGACCGAAATTCTTTCTGAATTTGTATTATCTCAACTGAAAACCCATAAAACCGGTAGTAATACAACTTCATTTAAAGACCCTACACACATTTACTCAAAAATCAGCTTAAACAAAGCTCTAGTGTATCTCTAGCTCTAGTATATATATATATATATATATTATATATATATATATATATATATATATATATATATATATATATATATATATATATATATATATATATATATATATATATATATATATATATATATATATATATATATATATATATATATATATATATATATATATATATATATATATATATATATATATATATATATATATATATATATATATATATATATATATATATATATATATATATATATAATATTTTATAATATATTAATTTTATTTAAACAAATTGTGGGTAGTTTTTTTTTAAATTATTAAAAAGGATTGGTGGCCGGATTTAGTAATAAAACCCTTTTCTTTTGTCAAGTTTGAGAGTTTATTTTTTCCTTCCTAGGACTAAAAATAAAGTTTTACAATTAGAAAACTAACCAAAACCTTAAAAAGATTTAACTTTTCCCAAAGGGGTTGCATGTGGAAAAAAGCAATATCCATGCGGATAATCAAGATTTATCTCCAAAGTATGTTAAAAACTACATTTTAAGGGGGGAAAAAAATTTTTTTAAAAACTTAAAAGAGAACCGAAATGAGAACACGCGGAAAAGCGCGGTTAAACTGACAGACGTGATGAATGTATAAAACATCTTTTACCCGACATTCGTTACTGAAAACTTCAATTGGAGGGTGGGGGTTAAAATGTAAAGAAAGAGAAAAATTTTAACAGCGCAGGATCTATATAATAATCTAGGAACTATACCACAGTACAGACCACTGAGAAATTTATTTATGCTATTTTTAATTTTAATTTTAAGAGATTAGATTTTCCAAGCCCTGGAAAAGGTGAAACCCCAACCCTTTTTTCATTTTCTTTGTTCATGGTTTGATTTTTTTTTAGTATAAAACTTTAATTTTAGAAGAAAATAGGTTGTGTCGAAAAAAAAAGAGGCACCGTCCCCAAACGTAAGGAAAAAAAAAATTAAAAGAACTTTAGAAAGAATTATTCGTCAGAGCTAAGTCAATTGTACGATTTTTTTTCTTGTTCTAACCGTAATAGATAACTGTAAACCGTGCTAAGATCTGGATGCACTTTTTTATTGAGAACGTTGGATTCTGATTTAATGGACCATTTGAATAGTTTTTTATGATATGAATTGACATTTTCAAATCTCAGCATGATCCCAGTCAATTTGGTGATCATCAACCAAGACATTTCCCCAAAAAATGAATAAATGCCTAAATCATTTTGAATGATGGGCCTTTTAATTTCTAGATGTCTTCCAACATATGACTTGTTACAATTTTTACATGGTATTTTATATACAATGCCGAACCTTTCATCATCTGTCAGGGAGATTTAGTTTTAGAATAAATTTGAGAAACAGTTTTAAGTTGTCTTTTCGCTATCTTTAATCTGATTGTTTGAAAATGTTAGTTAATTTATCTTTATGTTTAATATATGGTAAAGAAAAATACATTTGTGTTTGTGAGTTATTTTCATTTAAATTTGATATTAGTTGTTTGAGTTAGTTATATAAGAAGATAAAGTTAATGGTTGTGAAGGTTTTATGATGTTTTCTGGTATTGTATATTGTGTACTAAAGAGAAATTATTAATAAGTTTTTCCGGGAAGAATTCTCCAACAAAATGCCCTAAGTTGTTTTAGAGCTCTATCCCTGTATTGAGGGTGAGTTAGTTTTACTGCTCTGTTTTTCATTCCTAGGATGAGGTTTATTTTAGTCTTAATCGGATGGTAGGAAAGCGGATAGCTATTATTTTCTTTGATTCGATGAAACAGGCGCGGTGTTGCCAACTTTGTTAAACTTTGAAAGGTCATATTTCGAAAACGATTAACTTTTGACCCATATGTTCTTGGCTTATTTGACTTGTTTTGAGCTCCACTATCGCCCATTAAAATGGTGAGCGTCATACTTTTAAACCCTGTATTTATTGTATTACATATTTACCTGATATTAAACTAATTTTCCGTTAAAAAAAAATAAATAAAGGACCGGAGCAAAAATAACACACACCCAATAACAAAAGTTGAAAGTCCGAAAAACTTGATGATGGTTTCTTTCTGTTTTTGGGGTCGCTGAACCCGAATCCGGGGTTAGTTTGACCCCATCAGGTCAGGGTCAAGGGCATTTCAAGGTTATATCGCAACCAAATTTGATGGGGTCAAACTGACCACTGATTTGGATTCAAAAACCTCAGAACATAAGTACATACTCTTGAAATTTGATTGCGATAAATTTGGCAAATTTAACCTTAAAATGACCTTGATCTGACCTAAAGTTCCAAAAGACTTGAATGTGGTATGTTTTTGGGGTCATTAAATCCGAATCCAGGATCAGTTTGACCTCATTAGGTTAGGGTCAAAGGCCATTAAATCTGCATAATTAATGACATCTATATTTGAAGAGTGTATACCTGTGTTTTTGAAGTCACTGAATATCAATCCGTGGTCAGTTTAATCCCATCGGGCTATGGTCATGAAATATTTTAAGGTCAAATCTGCCAAATTATAATTTTACAGATTTGAAGGTTTTTAATTCAGCGAATTACGAATAATTCTGCAGATTTGAAATTAAAGTGCCATTGACCCTGACCTGATGGAGGCAAACTGACCCCGATTTGAATTCAGCGACATCAAAAACATAGAGATACCACGGTAAAGTTTTTGGAACCTTCAAACTGACTGGGTTCAGCGACCTCAAGAACATAAAGATTTCATGGTAAACTCTTTCAAACCTTCAATTTTTTTTTATTGTCGAAGCCCAATTTTGCACATTTGACCTTGAAATGCGCTTGACCTCGATCTTATTGGGTCCAAAATGATCCCGGATTTGGGTTCAGCGATTTTAAAAACATAGAGATACCATGGTCAAGTCTTTCAGGACTTTAAACATTTTTTTAGTGGGCTGTGTAATTAACATTGGAACTCTACAGGTATCGTGTCGCCACAAGCCGTTTGCTGGGCCGGATGTAAACTTTAAATAGTAATTACACAAAAACTATTTTTTTTCTGAAAAATTATATTGACCAAATGGTTCTTTTTCAGACAATGAAAGAGATTTACATGTTTTTGGATTAAAGTAAAATTATGCAAAGAGCCCATTACTCTACACACTTATTTAAATTTTATAAATATATTTTTTATACATTATAACAGGCTAAGCTTTCCTTAAAAATAGGCACAAGGTAAAAACATGTATTTTACTTCTAATTCACATTTTTTAATATATAAGCCAGAGTAAAACTAAGTCCTATGGATTTAAAATAAACTTTTTAATTTTTTAAGAGTTAAAAATAATATAATCATGCTACTTTAAAATTTGCTTAAAAATTGTAAGCTTGAATTCCTAAATCAAAAATAGGTTTATATTTATAAATGGAAACAAAGAAATATTTAAAATGGATTTTGTTTTTAAAATTAATTTTGGATTTTAAACTTTTAGATTTTAACTTCTCACACAGATGCAAATTTTAAACACATCAGTTGAAGTAAAAAGTTTTTTTATTTACTTACTTGTTTCGTTGTTACAATTTTAAATAAATTGTTACAAAGACTTATTTTGTATCAAATTCAAAAAAAATAAATAAAAATATAAAATATATTTTTATATTTAAACAATATAAATTAAAATATTTAATGGTTTAAATAAGGTCAATAAGCTTTAACTTGTTTGTCAAAAAACATTTTAGACCCTTCCTGCCATCACTGTTATGCCTATACTTTCTCCCAGCCATCTTACCGAAATAAATGGCCTTAATTATTGCATATTGATTAATGAGCTTTGAATTACTCTAGCTTATTCCGACCTAATTATAATTTAAGACATTCAGCTTCGATAGACACGTTCACATTTCCTTTCATATTGCGGTTAAAGGCAAAGGGAGATTTGTCGTGTATTTGCCGTTTCTGTATTATAAGCTTCCTAGTTGAAGATCTTGAGGTAATATAATAATTTTTAATTTAAGTTGTTGTACATAGGAACGCAACAAGTGCTATAAGAGCCCTTTTAAGTTACAGGTAGTAGCAATTTATGTAAATTAAGCTAATGATATAGTATTTATCCAAAATATTATACAATTAATTATCTGCTTATAACTCTAAAATCTTATTTACTGCAATATATTTTATATTTCTGTATAATATAACAAATTTTATAGATTTGTGCTATAATTATTAAGCAAATGTAGTACCAATCAAAAAGTACAGTCTTCCATTTTAGTTTGGTTCTGACTACACAACTAAAAGTTTCTAATCTATGGTTTAACGCACATTGTTTTCTAAAATAACTATTTTTAGGCCAAATTTGACGTCTATTAACGTCTATAATCCCTAAATAGTAGTTTACTTCCGCTAGAGCACCAACTTATATTTTTTACTGTGTTACGTTATCTTATTTTTTTATGCCAAACTCTCATTATGTTTTCTGCATGGTGTTTACATTAAATTTAAGATATATAAAAAAATTATTATTTAAAAATATGCTTTGTTTATGGTAAAGAACTAAAACTAAAAACTTCTTTAAAAAACCAAATTAGCAAAATATACTTTGCTATAGGTCACTTCATAATACATTATTTTTAATTATCACAGCTGTTTCGTAGTAAGACTATATCTTTAAACCGACTTAATAACAAACTTAATTAAAATTTATCTAACTTGTATATAAACGCCATTATATGATAACAAATCCACCCCTAAATCCTCAACATTGTACCGCACGTTTCTTTCTGGGGATTTTTGCAATGGTTGTTAACTTGGAGCATATACATACTAGAGGCAGCCTTGCCGCTTGGCCGAGCAAACAAGCGTGCTAAAGGGCAGGGCCGTAGTTTAAGGGGGGCCGAACCGGGCTCTCGATACTGATGATCAATCTTGGGAGGAGGAGGGGCTATTTTGGGTTATCCCGAACGATTAAAAAATTACTTAAACACAAAGCCACAATTCCAGTAACTTAAGAACCGAAACCGTCTTCATGTGTTTCGCGGATGCTTTTGAGTGAGAAAAAGTTTATCCGATTTCGACGTGGGAACCCGCTAAAAATAGCCCCTTAAAGTCCCAGAAATGAGTTTTCCGCAAATATCTGCCAAAATATGCGAATTAGAGAATTTTTGTTCGGACAAAAATGAAGATCACTTCAAAATCTACAAAAATGATTAACACCATTTTTTTCGCAACACCAAATTTTAAAAACGGCATTCGAAAAATCCATAACATACAGATTTTCTAGAACTCTAAAGACGGCTAAAAAATGCAGATGGGCAAATCAATTTTTTATCAAAACGCAAGCAAGATAGTGATGATAATTTTCTTGGATCATTAAACATTTGCTAAAGTCTCATTATAAAATAGAAATGTTAATAACAAACCATTTTTTAAAAAATATCAATAAATTAATGAAATAATCTTAAAATATTGTGAAAAAAAAATTGACTGCTTTTTTTAATATTCTAGAAAAATCAGAATCGACCCAAACTTAGATGCAAAAAATATACATTATTGCCCGAGTAATGGAACACGCGTTCGCCCGCTTATAAGTGAATCCATGAAAATAGCCGCATTCCAGCGGTTATAGAGCGGCAGCTGAAATGAGGGGACTTTTGGGTCCCGTTACCTCGAAAACTATGGATTTTTCGAAAAAAAATATGAGAACCATTTTTGTAGATTACAAGGCGATCTTCATTTCTTTGTCTAAACAAAAATTTCCCAATTCGCATATTTTGGCAGATATTAGTGGGAAACCCATTTTTCGGGCCTTGAGGAGCCATTTTCAGCCCTTTCTCACCTGTTGGTGTTGATAAACTTAAAGCATCCCCGAAGACCTAAAAATGGCGTCACAAGGGAAAACTGTACAGATGTATTTACAGCTTTGTCCCTTCATTTACTGGACTAATACTACTATTTACTAATTTATTTTATTATAACTTATACGTAAGTATTTGTTGTAAACTCTCTAGCAATTTAACGTCTCAGTTACGAATAAAATTATAAGAATATGTGGAGGACAAAATATTTACTGTGGGAAAGAAACTTTCTTTTTTATTAATACACATAATAATCTTTAAAATTATAACATTTCATTGAATAATTTGTCGTGGCGCCTTTAAAATAATGGATCAAACATGGCCGAAAAATATAAAGATGTAAAATTTTGAGTTTTGGACTTATATCTACTTGCAAAATTTTTTCCATATACTGTACAGACTTTTAACTAAGTTGTGTATTTTTTTGAAACTGTTTAGGATATTTTCATATTATTTTTAAGAAGTACTGGATTTTAAGATGATACTCGTTGATATTTAAAATATCAGGCTGTCCATACCCTTTATTTACATTTACCAGAAGTGTTATTAGCATTGGAAAAATACCACGGGGAGCAAAATTTGACTTGTGCCTCGGGGAGGTTTACAGCTTACCTACAGCCTTGTTAGAGGGGAAGGAGAATGATCGACAAGAAGGGTTTTATAGTCCGCTGACCAATCAGCAGGGGGAGCGAAAGAAAAAGGTTGTACACCTATTCTTTTTTCTCCATTGCACGCTTGTTCGGACGGCCAAGCAGCAAGGTTGCGTCTAGTCGATATATGCTCGAAGGTTGTAAACATTATTAGAGATTCTATTATTATATTTTTAGTGATGGGCGAAACCGGTCTTGGTCTTGCTGTCTTGGTCTTGCAGCAAGACCAAGACCAAGACCGCCTTTTTGTTTGCAAGACCAAGACCAAGACCAAGACCGGGGTATGCAAGACCAAGACCAAGACAAGATCGAGCAGTGCAAGACTACACAAGATCAAGACCGACCTGCAAGACTCTTGCACTTCTGGGACTTTTTTTAATATTGTAATATTCAATTTTAATATTCAATATACAGAGGTATTTCATGGAGGCTTAACAAAAAATGTGTCGAGAACTGCCAAAAAAGTTGATTATTTAATGTGTAACAGGTTTCTTTAAGGTGGCCGTCTGGATGCGCTCGCGCAGGCATTTTAGAAACGAATATTTTTCAATTTTGTGTTCCACCAGGTGCTGCCCCGGTGTGTAGAAAAGTATAACCAAAAAAATGTCAACAATTTTAACTAAAAATAAATGCCAATATGTTCTGAAGTACAGAGACTTATTTCGCCCAAAAGACAAAATAAATCTGATAAAATTTAAGGGTCATTCTTTAATATTTTACAATTTTAAATTAAACTTTGTCATAATAAAAAACTTTACTGTATTATAAAAAAAAAACTATTATGCCACTTTTGGATTTTATTTGTAAATTTTAAAAATAATAGTATGCGGAATTTAAAAATTATTAAAAAATTAAAATGTTGCGGTGTAGTTAAATTGACAGAAATATTTTACCGCCCTATTATGTTAAAGTACCACCGTCTTTTAGCATAAAAAATAGTGTGGTAGAACAAATACATAGTAAAAATTTAAAAATCGCCAGAAAATTAAAATTTAGAAATTTAATTAAATGGAAAAACAAATCGTAGGTATCGTAGGTATAAAAAGCAAAAAATGATATCCCTTTGTTGACATCGGACAAATAAATGAAAATGTATGATCAACTACAAAGTAGAGGTAATAGACTGCTAAGGATTCTGCACTGTAGTTGATCAAAGGTACACATTTTTATTGGTAGACCTACGCTGTCAGTGCTAACTGTCGGTCGAGCACAAAACCCTCCTTAAAATTAACTTTTTTAGCATTTTCAGGTATTTTTGACTGTTTTAAAATATTGTTAAATTAGTTTTAAGCAACGAAATTTTTATTTGCTTTTTATAACGTATAGATAGATACATTTATCTCCAAAACGTCAAGCCTATTATTTTTAATAAAATACTTGTCAAACAAAAAAAAAACTATTGTAGTTGTTATACTCAAATAACTTACTCACAACAAAAATAATTATTTTAATATGGCGTACACAAGGTACTGTTAAAATATACATAATTTTTTTTTACTGGAGAATGTCCCACTATAAATATTATTTGGCTATTGCCCGAGACGAGAAGAGTGATCATCCTTTTGCCCTTTTTTACCTTGTGATGCTAGTCACATCTATTTGTCTTTGTTTACATTATGGAATGACAAAGAGTATGCAATACCTGGCTCTTGAGAATCGAATGTACCTATTAGAATATAGGATAACAATATCATTATCAGTTGGTGTTATGGATTTCAAATGGCCATTCCAAATAAAGACAATTTTGTTTAGATAAAGGTGTAAATATTTATGTAAAGTAGGTAATTGGTGTATTTTGTTGTTACGTTTTGTGTTCTTATGAACTGTAAAGACATTAAAAGACGATGTAAAAGTGGTTATAAGGAAATACAAAACTAAATTGACTCAAAGAGTTTAGGCCTGGTTAGGGTATTTTATACCCAAAGATGACAAAAGGAAGTACAAATTTAATTCACATTATTTTTTTAAATTATTTTCATCGCGGATACAACTTTCAAAAGTAACTGCCAATTTTTAAACTTGACATTTCATTGTCGTTGCCGTGTCACTGCCGCCCAAGTCTAACTTGCGAACGGGAACTGCAACAGCAGCACAAACGAAATTCAAGTTTATGGTTTGACCTTAAATCACCCTTAAACTGACCAATAATTGGTTTAAAAATATTTAGGTTTGACAAAGAGGTATTTTAATTCACTTTAGCACAGTATTATGTAATAATTGTTAAAGCCCCCGTACATATCTTTTTTCTCTTGAAAGGTTTTTACTTGACTGGTTAAGTTTCTATATATTTACCAATATTTATTTATATTTCATAAAAAAATCGACACAAATTGTTACGGCTAAGTTAATACATTAGCATTATATAAAGTAATCATGGTGAGTAGGATATATGATGAATAAATGACATAATTCTCTCCATAGATTTTAATTTTATTTGTTATTTATTAATAATATGTATGCAAAAAATATTATTATACACTGAGTAAGTATGGGTTTTACCCATGGTTTTTTCTGTTAGTGCTTGGGCCAGCGCTCAGTCGAACGTAGCTATGTCAATGAAATTTTATGATCAATTTAACTGCAAAGCTAATAGACTGCTACTCGCGTATGACATATATTGCTATTTATATAGCTAAGTTTGACCGATGTCAGCGCTGACCGTCGGCCGAGCATTAAATTTACAAGTTCCCATAATTTTTTTTCCTACGATCCTCCCCTACAGAGATACAGGTACATAACGGATGCCGCTGGAAATCGTTTTTTTTTTTTTTTAATAACAATATCGGTAAAGAATATCTAGAGAAATATCTAGATTTAATTTTTCTAGGTGAAAACCGTACGTCGAACTAAAAAAGTCAAGAGATTAAATCTGCTTATATTTTTTTTAGTCCGACGCACAGTTTTCACCTAGAAAAATTAAATATAGATATTTCTATGCATGGTGATATTCTTTACGATTATGCAGAGAAACGGTGTTTATTTTTTTAAGCGAAAACCGTGCAACACCCTGTATATCCAGTAAAAACATACTAACCCTGCTATTGGTGCTGATTGGGCAGATGGGTACCTAACCCTCCCTGCCGACAATCAGGCACGTGAAGCGAGAGAGATGTTATACTGCTAATCTTATTTCTCTTTCGCACAATTGTTCGCACGGGCGACCAGCAAGGCTGCCTTTAAAAGGTATTTGATTGAAAGTGTTAAATAACAAATAATGACGCAAATTAAATATAGCGACAAATCTTAGTAGTACGGACCTGTCTACCGACCCCTGACGTTTTATTTAACTGTGCCATCTATTTAAAAATACCTGAAGTTCTGGAAAGTTGTTTTCGGGCAGATTCCTTATAAGTCGCTATGTTTTACTCTCACCTAGTAACACGCAGTCTTCTGTCCTTCTTTGAAGTGTACGTTATTGGAATTAAGCTATCCTTTAATCCGCTCCGTTCTAAATACATCGAATATGGGATAAACAATTAAAATTTACAATAAAAAGAGCCACATATATGAAAAAAGGCATAATAAAACATATTATTTTTGTTACTTGGTTACTACTAAATATCTATAAATCACAGTAAAGAGTTATAATGCGAAATAAAGTCTTATACCGAAAATATTTAATTTTAACTACCGAAAAATCCAACTCAATTCATAAGTGATTTTCAAACTTGTTTTTAAAGCATTAAAACTTAGTTTTTTTTTTAAATTTTATGTCTTTATGTGAATAATACTATGTCTCATTTATGTAAATATAAGGTGATCCTTTATTTATTTTGCCAAGTTTTGGAGTCGTGGTCTAAAAGACAGTAATGTTCTTATGGAGATTTTAACATGGCGAAACGGCCACCTTAATAAAACAATAATTAAATTAATCACTTGGTCTTTTTAAACAGTTCTATAACAACAATAAGGAGTAAGTTCAATAACATAGATCGATATCTCCAAAACCGTTTACGACAGAGAAAAAGTAGGGTTACTAAAGTTATAGAAGCTAAAAACTACACACAGGATGGATCAAAAATTTTCAAAATACAGAAATACATTATTTGTGTTCTACACCGTAAGTAGTAGCGCCATTAGATTGCTTCTTAAAACTAAGATATAAGAAAAGTGAAAGTGATGGATTAATAAAAAAATATATTTGTCATGTCATTTAAAAATACTTTTTATATAAATTGATTTTAAATCACTTTCGGCTTATACGGAAAAGTCAAAACAATGCCAAAAGAATAATGATGACGTAATTTTTATTAAAACCGAAAATAATATTTAAAAACCATCTACGTCGACATTGTTCCTCTATGACACTTAACAATTTCCAGCATAATATACAGGGTAACGATTTTTTTTAATGGATTTTTCGCCTTAATTTTTTTATTTTAGAGTATAAGCTTAAAATAAGGGAGTTTTCTTAAGTGGTAGTGGATTCTTTAGAAAATTCTGGTATATAAGGCCTGCAAGACCAAGACCGAGACCAAGATTAGTCTGGTCTTGGCCTTGGTCTTGCTTTGCTCATCACTATGTATTTTGTACCAGTTTTATTAGAGGTAAGTTTTTTAAAACCATTTAGCGCATTAACATTAGTGTCTTTTTTAATTTTGTAAATTTATATGTTTTTTAATTTTTCACCTTTTCAATTTATTTGCAGTACTTGCCAGTTATTAATTTCTGAAAATATTGTCCTGCATGTAGAAAATAATTTGCAAAATTAGATGTTCCCTTTTTAATCTATAACAAGCGTTGGGTTTCTTGAAAATAGTTTTGAAATTTCTTTTCATTTGCTGAATGTTATAACTCTTGCTCTTCATACTTACACTTATAAGCTCCTTCCATTTAAAATGTCTAAATTGACGATTTTTATGTAACCTTTTAATTTTGTTTGTACAGCGTGTACATACTTTTTTTGATATTTGGCAGATGGCAGAAATATGTAAGGACTTAAATAATTGTTGTTTTTGTTTAATAAATTTGGTAAAGAGAAAATGTTTATCGTTTTTTTGTTGATAACGAAATTTATTGCAGTCAGTGCATACCCATTATTTTGGGCAATAGGTTTTGTGATGTTTATTTGTTTTCCAAGTTTTTTTGGGGTAGTTATATGGGAAAGTTTCAATATACTATTAATATAAGGTGTAAAAAGTCATTTGAAATTGTGACATCTGTAGAAGAAGGTTTTCCGTAGATGTGCGTGCAGTTCTTTTGCTTAGTGTATAAGGTTTTTGGGTCTTTAAATTTGGTTGTTATATTTTTAAAATAAATTTTATTTTAGGGTAATTTAGATTAATATAATAAAAAAAAAATCAACTTTACCACCTTTTCTAGAAAAACAATTAGCATGTCATTTGCGTATTTATACTTAAATATATTACATTTTGAATTATTGAGCACGATCTATTTTATCATGGCCCAAACCGCATGTTGTGGCTCACTAAAGTTTATTTAAATAAATGCTGTTTTTGACATTATTTTAAAAGCAAATGACACATTTTGATTCATGGTTGGACATAGTTACTTCGGGGAAACCGGATGGGAAATAAAATTTTTAAGCCCGAAAAGGGAAAAAATTAAAAAAACCCCTTTAATTTTAAAAAAAATTTTTGTAAAAAAAAAATCATGTTATTCCTGGGGTTTGGTATTTTTAATTTTAAAAAACAATTATTTTAATTTGATTTGGATTGATTAAATGGTACTCCTCTTCTTTTAACGTAGTAATTATTAGTCATTCCGAAAAAATTCTTGCTTTTACTACAAAGTGCCGAATTTTAATCCTTAAATATAATTCCTTGTGAATCTTCGTAAGTATTACACAAAATTCCTAATCAAATAGCGTTGAAAGATCGCGACCCAGCTTTTTGTGCCCAAAAATGCATCCGCCCTAATCTGTTTCTTTCCCCCAAAATAGGTCCTTATTGTTCCCCCCGGAATTAAAAGATTACAAAAAAAAATGTGTTCTTTTATTTCCCAAAGGGGAATTTGAGCAGTTATAAACGATGCGATGGGCGGATTAGTCTGGACAAAATATTTGAAGTAATTGCAAGTAATTTTTATTTTTCTTTTCTGCAATTACCTTTATATTATACCTCTAAAGTAAAAAGGTAACGTTTTCAGAAGTAACAAATTTCTACCATAAAATATATGAAATAAAAACTAATAACTAATTAGTAATTTTTATTTTTCTTTTCTGCAATTAGCTTTATATTATACACCTAAAGTGAAAAGGTAACGTTATCAGAAGTAAAAATATACCAAACAAAAACTAATAACCAATTATCTATATTAAAACATAAGTGTTATATAGATATTCTTAAAGCAAGTTTTGCAAAGTATAGAATTCGTAATATAAATATTAGGAATTATCAAAATGTGCCAGGAAAAATAGTTACGGTTTAGGTAAAACAGCCACCACTAATTATAAATTAAATTCAATAATTTTAATTACAGTTGTGCCTAAATTTTAGACTCGCTGTAATTATGACACAGTTCTTATAAAATATAACATTACCTATTTTTTTGGTTATTCCTTGCCCGCGGTACCTTTATTGGTATACGTCTATTCATAAAATTCTACTTAGCTCTTTTACTACTGGTCTTTAATTTAGCTATGCTAGCTATACATACACGCTACGGTCTACTGGAGAGCCCTACCTGTGCAGGTGTGCCGGGGCAGGTAGACCGGGGCGTGAATTGGAATAGACTTGTGCAGTTTTAATAATCTGTGCAGGCGACCGAAGTAAAATAAAAATTACTTATTTCAAGTAAGACCGTATGGTATTCACATGGTCACCTGCCCAGGTTAGTCTTCTTTAATCGGTCCTATAGCAAAACGAAGTAAAGATCCCTCGGCGTACCCAATCGTTCCATACACGCTCCAACCTGTCGTTGTCCTGCACAGGGTCACCCTCACAGGTCGACCCGTCCGACCGTAGCTTGCGTGGCTGGCATTAAATGTCCACATTTATAATATAGCCTAGGTCCAAAAAACCCTATAACAACTGAGCTTCTCTACAGAGGTGAAAAACCTGGGGGTAACCTTTGATAGTAAGCTAACATGGAAAAACGATTCAAGAAAGCATACATTTTTTATGAACAGTTTCGCCGGACCATAGGCAAATCCTGTGAAATGTTACCTAGAGTCACCCTATGGAACCATACGGCCATAATAAGATCTATGCCAACCTACTCTCGTTCAAACAACTTAGTCTCATTAAGACGTTGTCTAATAGTGCGTGTAGATATTCTTACGTCTAAAGGAAGTTCTTTTTTATTTGTCCAGAATGATTTTTTTTAACCATCTTATTGATCAGTTCATCCGTTTTTTTGCTTGTTTTCGAGTTCTTTTCTTCCGCGGAACGTTTTTGTGTGTGCCATAATATTTTAAGTGTTTTAGTGCGTAAAAAACTTATTTTTATTATTCAAACTAATCAGCTAATTTACTGAAACTCCAACATCTCTTTCTTAAATTATCTTACGTGGAGCAATGTAGTTACGTGTAGTAGGTATTCCTAGTATTCCTACCAACCTAAAACCATGAAACCAAAAACGAAGAAATATACATTATTAAAAAAATGTCAAAGAAAAGTAGAATCTTATATATATATATATATATATATATATATATATATATATATATATATATATATATATATATATATATATATATATAAATATAAAATAAATATTTATAAAAATTTAGCCCCTAAACTTTTTTTGTCCGTCAGGGGGACTATTAGGCGCTACTATTTGATGTATACTCCCAACTTTTTTAACATGTGTACATTTTGTAAATTTTGGGGTTAAAATGTGAGATTTTTTTAAAATAGTTTACATTTACAAACAAAAAAATATTAATAATAAACGAATTATATCAACTCGGCATAAATAAATATTAAAATCAAACAAATTTTAATTCAAGAATGCCTTACATAATTTATAATTTATTAACTAACTGCAATCATTTAGACCGACTATTTAATGTAGTATCGCACAGAAAATAATCAAGTTTTTCAAAGCTTTTCATCACAATTAATGGTAAAAGACCTAACCCAAATTTTAGATCCCAAAAATACTTTACCAATACAAATGGAAATCCAAGAGATCAAAAAAAATGTTTCTATACCAAGCTCAAATAAACCATTACCTACCCCATTGCCAATGAGCACTACAATTTATGAGGAGTCAATTGCCATTTAAACGACGTTGAATATAGACACAGCTAAATCAGCAAAAAAAAATAAACTTTATAAGTAAGTAAGAAGATCAAAAAACGCAAAAATGATTGTTGAAATTTTTGGTTTTAAGTTTACTTTTGGCCAAATAAGCCATGCAAAATCTTGACAACCTCTTTTTATTTATTTGGCTGATAATAAAAAAAATATATGTTTTTTTATAAAAAAAATTAAATAAGCAGTTTTTTGTACCTTAAAAATATTTTTGCCAAATGTTTTATAACAGAACTAAAAGCAATTGAAATTGACTGATATAATACTATGGAGCAAAAATAATATTGACGTGACGAGCCCCTATTCACACATATTCACTATCCTCCTTGACACAGGTCACCACTGCTAAGTTCCAATATTATATAATATTGAATAATGGCGCAATGAATAGAATAACAAGCATAGCTAACTTTGGGCAGAGTGTAGTTAAAAGGATAGTGAGGTCACTTTGCGTCGGCACTTTAAGCGGCGAAACAAAGCATAGGGGAATACCTGCATCTGGTGGGAGGCGGCGCATAGATATATGAGGATCGGCCCTGGTTCGAGTAATGGTTTAGCATTGGCCACGACTGTACGGAAGATTTTTAAAATGTAATATATTCATTGTTTTACACTTTTGGATTTCAATTAAAGAAAGGACTTACTTTGCAATAAATATAAATAGGCAAATACAAAAAATTTAACAGTCAGGAAAATAAAAAAACGCAATTGTTTGAAATCAGAATTTTATAAAAAAAAAGTTTTTACTAACTCAAATGTTAAATTGAATAAAACAAGAATATAATGAGTAATCTGTAACAAAAAAAAAATTCATTACAAACTACCAGTAATCACAAATTAAGTATTAAATTTTTTTTATGTTGTTGATATGTTTTAGAACTTTTAATATCCCTATTGATGAATTGGATGGTGCCAAAGATGCGAACACTTGTGCAAAATGATAAAAAATATTCTGAAGAAAAATATTGACATGAGTGACTAAATAGTACATTTCTAAAAGCCTCTAAGTTCCTTTCCAATTTCATGTTTAAAAGCAAATTCATTTAAATGTTAGAAAACAAAATTTCAATTGTGGGGAGGAAAATTCCCTTTCATTTGATTTGTAAGATTTTTGTTGATTTTAAGGAGTTGATTGTTTTTTTTTAAGATTTTTTAATTGTTTTCATAGAGACATAGATATATAATATATATATATATATATATATATATATATATATATATATATATATATATATATATATATATATATATATATATATATATATATATATATTTTATATATATATATATATATATATATATATATATATATATATATATATATATATATATATATATATATATTTATATATTTTTAATATAAATATATATATATATATATATATATATATATATATATATATATATATATATATATATATATATATATATATATAAAAATAAATACCAGGACATTAAAAGTATCAAAGGAAAGGTCTTACTATATGTAGCGAGATACCTCTTACAACGTTTTGTATTTCACTCGTGTAACCTATGTCTAGATGAAAACAATTCAAAATCTTAAAAAAAAACAATCAACTCCTTATAATCAACAAAAAGCTTACAAATCAAATGAAAGGGAATTTTCCTCCCCACAATTGAAATTTTGTTTTCTAACATTTAAATGAATTTGCTTTTAAACATGAAATTGGAAAAAAGATTTAGAAATGTACTATTTAGTCACTCATGTCAATATTTTTCTTCAGAATATTTTTTATCATTTTGCACAAGTGTTCGCATCTTTGGCACCATCCAATTCATCAATAGGGATATTAAAAGTCTAAAACAAATCAACAACATAAAAAAATTTAATACTTAATTTGTGTTACTGGTAGTTTTTAATATTTTTTGTTACAGATTACTCATTATATTCTTGTTTTATTCAATTTAACATTTGAGTTAGTAAAAACTTTTTTTTTATAAAATTCTGATTTCAAACAATTGCATTTTTTCATTTTCCTTACTGTTAAATTTTTTGTATTTGCCTATTTATATTTATTGCAAAGTAAGTCCTTTCTTTAATTGAAATCCAAAAGTGTAAAACAATGAATATATTACATTTAAAAATCTTCCGTACAGTCGTGGCCAATGCTAAACCATTACTCGAACCAGATCCGATCCTCATATATCTATGCGCCGCCTCCCCCAATCAGGTTTCCCCATCTTTGTTTCGCCGCTTAAAGTGCCGACGCAAAGTGACCTCACTATCCTTTTAACTACACTCTGCCCAAAGTTAGCTATGCTTGTTATTCTATTCATTGCGCCATTATTCAATATTATATAATATTGGAACTTAGCAGTGGTGACCTGTGTCAAGGAGGATAGTGAATATGTGTGAATAGGGGCTCGTCACGTCAATATTATTTTTGCTCCATAGTATTATATCAGTCAATTTCAATTGCTTTTAGTTCTGTTATAAAACATTTGGCAAAAATGTTTTTAAGGTACAAAAAACTGCTTATTTAATTTTTTTTATAAAAAAACATATATTTTTTTATTATCAGCCAAATAAATAAAAAGAGGTTGTCAAGATTTTGCATGGCTTATTTGGCCAAAAGTAAACTTAAAACCAAAAATTTCAACAATCATTTTTGCGTTTTTTGATCTTCTTACTTACTTATAAAGTTTATTTTTATTGCTGATTTAGCTGTGTCTATATTCAACGTCGTTTAAATGGCAATTGACTCCTCATAAATTGTAGTGCTCATTGGCAATGGGGTAGGTAATGGTTTATTTGAGCTTGGTATAAAAACATTTTTTTTGATCTCTTGGATTTCCATTTGTATTGGTAAAGTATTTTTGGGATCTAAAATTTGGGTTAGGTCTTTTACCATTAATTGTGATGAAAAGCTTTGAAAAACTTGATTATTTTCTGTGCGATACTACATTAAATAGTCGGTCTAAATGATTGCAGTTAGTTAATAAATTATAAATTATGTAAGTGCATTCTTGAATTAAAATTTGTTTGATTTTAATATTTATTTATGCCGAGTTGATATAATTCGTTTATTATTAATACTTTTTGTTTGTAAATGTAAACTATTTTAAAAATATCTCACATTTTAATCCCAAATTACAAAATGTACACATGTTAAAAAAGTTAGGAGCATACATCAAATAGTAGCGCCTAATAGTCCCCCTAGACTGGACAAAAACGTTTAGAGAGCTAAATTTTTATACAAGGTACGTTTCATTGCGGCTGTCACTTAGTAAACTAATTATTTTCTTGCAAAACAGTACAAGTATCTTTCAACTGTTGTTAAGCTTGCCCAAAAAAGCTGTAAAAACAGAAACGAATTAATTTGTTAAAAAATAAAAATATAACACCGAAATCACCTTTGAAAAATAACCAGCAAAGGATGGTTGGTAATACAAATTAAAAATAGTTTTTGAAAAAAAATATTGTCAAAACAATATACAAAGTAAATAAGAAAGTCATATAGAACATTTAAAAAAGTTTTTAGAAAGTATTTAATTACACAGGTCCACAAAAAAGTGGTGTGTGCTGGGTGCGGACTAGGATTTTTTGGCGTATTTTTTTTTCGCTGAACACATATCTTAAGTCAAAAATTAGGGGTTAAACAGCAAAAATCGATAAAATCCAAAAAACCGACACGGACATTTACCGGCAGAAACCTGCTACCACGGAATGTTTGGACTATGACTATATAAACTATAAGAGACACAAAAAATTTGAAAAAACAAAAAAGATAGTTTTTTAAATTGTTAATAAAAAAGTTATATAAACATTTTTAATAAGATAAATAATAAAGGAGATGTAAACGAAAATGTAATTTCGACAAAAACTTTCAGTCCCAAGTAAGATTTTTTTTTATTAATGTGATTTTTGGGTTGTGTAAATAATAAATTATTATTTTTATTTATTTTAATCATAAATTACTTAAAGCTTAAGGAAAAAATTCAAATATTTAAAAATAATAATTTTAAATTTTTTTCCAGAGGTATATATTCGAAAAAACCTGAAAATTCGGTTTTTTGATTATAGCTTGAAAAATATTGCATTTAGACAAAAAGGTTATGTTACCGAAATTAAAATTACTGTAAAAACACATTGTTTATAATAAATAAAGTTTCGTGTATCTTTTACAGTTTTAAAGATATTGACGTTTTAAATATTAAAAAAATCGTTAATACCTAAAACTACACCTTTTCTCGATTATTTGCTGTTTGACCCCCAACTTTGACTTTAGATTCATGTTCAGCGGAAAAAAAAATACTTTAAAAAATACTAATTCCTTCTTCTTCCCTGAGAGCTCCCATTATCCTTTATACCAATCCTCCCATTAGTCTCGTTCCTTCCATACAAGTTCTGGCCCAACACACGACTGTGTGTATATTACACTAAAATTTCAGGGTGATTTGCTCCCTATTTTAACTAAATTATCGTTTCACATAAAGGTATAATAATTGATGTGTAAATTTGCATAAGTATTCCTATTACCCCCAAAAGTGTTTTTGATGTGATCATTACTTATACAATGAAGCTAGTCTTTAGAGTGGTTGTATATTAAATATTAAAATTAAAAGTTTTGCCTGACTATAAATTTTCTAACCACCTATTATAGCATGCTTTTTATCAATATAATACGCAAACTAGGGTAAAGTAGTTAAATTCTTTCAATTAACTTAACAAAAACTTTAATTTAATCAAAAATAAGCTCCCGGCTTTAAAGTTGGAACAAGTTTGCCGTTGCGGCTAATTTAAAATATTCGTCCCAAGATCCCTTTTCAAAAAGAAGTTTAGTGCCTGATTAGGTAGGTAGTTAGTTGTAAGATTAACGGGGGAGAAGTTCACAATGCTGTTTTGTGTTTACCCAAATTTTATAAAAAAATAATTTTGTAATTTAAGAAAAATATTTTCTTAAAAATTCTTTTACTCCCTAATTTATTTAATCTAAATTTTTAAAACCTTAATAGGCATGGTATTTTTTCCTTTTTTTTTGACATATGAAAGTTAAGACACAATTTTACCATTCTTTATTCTATTTATATAGTGCGAGTTTCTAACTTTGAGTAAATTAAATAAATTAAAGTAATCATAAACAACTTATTTATTGCATAATACGCACACCCGTTTATTGGTAATTTTATCGCGGTCTTTTCAATGAAAAATTTTTTATACAGTATGCCCTAAATTTAGGATATGACGTAATCAATGTTTTTTTTGTAATACGGACCCAATTTTTTTAAAAATATTTTTAAATCGCATATATGCAAGATCTTGAATAACAAAACTTTACTTAAAAATAGGTCATGTTTTATTTATAATAATATTGTTTTTTTATTACATGCTAAAAATTTGGGTTAAGGGGTTTTTGACCCCCACATGTTGAAATTTTAAAATAAAAAAAAACGCTATAATACACCCTATATATAAACGTGACCCTTTATAAGGTAAAATGTCATTGTAAACAAAAAAAATATATTTTTTTTGATATCGGAATTCTAAATAGTAATTTACGTTACAAGGCCGGGAAATGGTCTATTAAAGTACAAGTCTAGATCCGAATCCGGAATTTCCAAAACGAGTTCTTTAACGGCATTTTACGGCCGTGTATCGTACAACGTCTTATTTCAAACTATTTTATCTTTTTTTGATAAGTAAATTGAAGTGTAAATATTCGGAAAATATCAAGGAGTCAAGATTGTCAATGTAAGGTAATTAGGGTAAACTTAGCTACAATAATATAAGTTGTTGTTCTAGTTATCTTTAAATTGGTTGCTTACAGTAACAAAATAGCTTGTTGATTGTCATTGTCTTGTCTGTTATTTTAGCGTCTCTTTTATTAATAAAGTGAAAAAAATAGATGAGGAAATTTTTTAAAAAAGTTGTGAAGCGAAGGCGAAATTCATCTCGGCCAAGTCTTCCGGAATATATCAAAAATAATATGAAATATTTTGTGAATGACGCAAAATTTACAATGTAGAGAAAACAGTCAACGAAAACATTATGCTGACTTAAGTGTTAGATGTGGTAAGAGTAATTAGCTTTAATAAGAAATTATGCTAGTTTATAAAGTTTATTGGTTTTTTCAATCAAAAATGTCCAGAAATTCGACATTGTGGGCAAAATACTTTATGATAAAATCAATGTTGATGGTCATATTTCCAAATTTTCGAAAGCAATAGCTTTCCAAAAAAAGAGTCTGTGGGTCATTAACCAAACCAGTCCAAAGTGCTAAGTAGGGAAGAAATCAACAGATTTGTGAAGGAAGAAACGACAGAAACATTTTTTTTTATAAAGACATTTTATTTTGTTTTACTACTTTTAATTTTACAAAAATGATTTTACAGATAACTTTAAAGTTAGGAAAAGTCAATGCCAAATTTTTATATTAAAATAATTTTCTAACTTTTAGTAAATAAGTCAAAGTGTGCATCTTATAGAAAACATTGGATCCCCTGCTACAAGTCTAGTTTGCATTAAATAAAAATTTTTATAGATGTTTTGTATTGTTTCAGGTTGTGGCACTGTTAGGCATATCTAGAGGGTGTAAAAAAAAAAGAAGTGTACAACCTAAATGATGCGGATGTACAAGACACGTGATCCTAATTAATTTTCAGCATCAACCACACCAAAACTTATGTTAAAAATGTGTTTACTGTAATTGAAGAAAATTTTCTGCTAACCCTCAGTCAATATCGCAAGTTACATCCAGAAAACATCCCAGAAAAGGCATTTTTTATTGGGTATAGAAAAGGTAAATGTATGAGCCAACGAGTAGGCATCCATTCAATGGGAGGAGCACCCAGCAAAATTGCTAAATTTTTGAAATTGGACCATCCTGAGAGGTATACAGGGCATCGTTTCCAAAGGTCGTCGGCAACGCTTTTAGCCAACGATGGAGCGAATGTTAGTATACTAAAGCGTCACGGTGGCTGGAAGAGCACGTCTGTGGCGAAAAAATACGTGCAAGAGTCTTTGGAGAGTAAGGTGGCTCGAATGATCCAAGGTAGAGAAACGTTTGTGCATGTTCTTCACTGTCAAAGCCCAGCTTTAACATCTTTGGTAGCCAATAGTGGTAAATCAGAAGATGTACCTACCCCTTAAATATTTCAAAGAACTCAAGCTACCGATAACGTTTATAAGTAATTTTATTGTAATTTGCATGATAAAAATTGTTCAGAATTAATCCTGTGTTAGTAAAAATACTAAATTTCAGTTTCAGTCCGGTAAAGTTACTTTACCGACCTATTGATGTGATATATCATTTCCTGGACTCAAATTGACAACGTAATGTAGTATATTAAGGTTCAGTATGAGATAAAGATCATAACAGTTGGACAGCTGTCAAATTTTGATTTTTGTGACATAGCGGGTTAAGAGTTTTTTTCTGGTTTTGTTTGTAGCTGTATAGTTTTGAAAACCCCAAATTTTTGATATGTATAGGGTTTATTTTTAAAATAAAATGTTGTTATTTAATATCTCGGAACTACACAAAAGAAAGTTTGAAATTGTGCAGTAACTTGAAATGCGCTCTTAATATATTTTTAAAAACCTGGGTTCTGATAAAAAAAAATATGAATGATATTACATCTAAAAGTTGGAATATATTTTATAAATATGTCCTTTAAAAGAAAGGAGCGCGACTAAAAATACTAATTGAGGAGTTTTTTATTAATTTCAAATAGATAACTTGCAATAAATGTACCAATATTAAAAAAAATAAGGGTAATTACGTACATCTTAACCACCATCGCGTGTTTACAAAAACCGCGGCAAAGAGTACTTTATAACAATTGGGACTATGAAATTTCTGTTTTGCAATAGATAAAAAAACGTAATTCTATGGCGAAATAGGTGTTAAAGAAAGGTGTTTTAAGAAATATTTTAAAATGAGCGTTCTCAAAACAGGCATCAAAATAGAATAAAATATTCAGAAAACATATCAAAAAAATTTGCTTTCCCAAACATTTTCTGCCAACTGAACGAAAAATCTAAGAATAAAGAGAATCACTAATTAGGACCTATTAGACTAAGTTATGTGTTTTTAGTTGAATGTAGAAGAAAGGCATGATTTTGCTGAAAACTTTTTAGCATAATGTGTACAGAGTATTTGAAAAACGGTAGAAAATCTTTTGGATATGAAAAAAATACGTGAAAAGAATACTACAAGGTCATAAAAACTTTTTTCGTTTAGGCCTTATCTTCGGAGATATGGGCTCCAAAAGATATCCAATAGAATCAAGTTTTTTAGACATAATTATCGAACCACCAGGTATATTCCAATTTTATTTTGTTAAGATGTAATACCAAGTAAGACTTTTTAAATTTCTATCAAGGAAAGTGTTTTGAATTCCTTACAACTGCAGAAACGGACTAGCTGTGACTTCATGACCCTCTTTTGAACGCCCCGTATGATTAAGAATTTTGTTTTGTTTGGACAACGCTTTTTACAAACTTAAACTATTAACTAAAAATTAGGTACTCTTTATTTATGTCGCTAATTCTAACCGTTTTCGAAAAACGTCACTTTATTTACACCGTTAATCCCTTAAGTTTTGTTGGGTTGAATGGGAAAAGGATGAATCTTTTTTTGTCATTTTTTCATATTTAACATAAAAGAACTTAGAGGACTAACAGTGTAAACAAAGCGACTTTAAAAAAAAACAGTTAGGATTAGCGACAGATAGCGGGAGATTTCCTACATTTTTGCGGACATCCCGTATAACAAAAATTAAAATATGATTCCTTTTAGAAGGGCTCGGAACATTTGTTAAATAAACAAATTGTGTACTTGCACTTTCTTTTAAATAAACAAATTATTATTTTTTTTTTGGTTAAGAAACATTTTTTAAATTATGTATCATTACAACTGTAAAAGCAGAGCCTTTTTTAATTGAATAGTAACCCACTCTAATTAATTTTCAATAAATCAACAGCTAAAATGATTGACCTTTTTATTTCTAGATTTAGGGCAAAACATCCATGGTTAAAGTATCTGTCACTGACCTGGGAAAATTAAAACAAATTAGTCCTATTTTTGCCGCTACCTGATGAAAACGGCTGCTCGCTTTAGCTAATGAACTTAAACACGGGTGGTCTTAATCATACACCGATTTCCTAATTAATTTTTTCGGTAATAATAAAACCCTTATTACTAAATTAAATTTGGGAAAAAGAGTTATTACTCCCATAGGTTTAGGTTACACAATAAAAATATTTGTAAGATTTTTCAGAACCCGTTACGCATTATGCGTTATAAACAAGCGTACATATTCCGATCTGTAAGAGTAACTCTATACTTTATTTAAGCTATAATTTTTGAGTTGGCTCACCTGGGTCTGGCTATTTGAAAAAACAAAAATCGCTAGAATTAGCAAATTGACGTTGGTCACTTACTAACGGATTTATAGCTTTTTAGTTCTCTGACTGGGTTTTTTTAGTGATTGTAATTGTGTTATTTCCCTTATGCTTTTTCTTTCCCCTCGTTGCACATTCTGCAACATAGGTTCCCATTGTATAAGCCTATCTTGTGTAGGTATACTCTTAGGTTATCGTGCTCACAGGGCTGGTTCTGGTCCAAACTATGGTGTCTATATGTCTTGCTAGCTTATCCGCCTTTTCGTTGCCTTTCATTCCCGAATGTTCTGGTACCCACAGGAGAGTTACCCTATTGCGTTTTCCCAGGATTTCGATTCTTTTTGGCATTCCCATGTTTTTAGCACCAAAGACATTAGACTAATTGGTCGTAAGATTTTGTCCCATCCTGTCCGGCTTTTCCAGGTTTGGGGATGATTAGTCTCCAGGTTGTTGGTATATAGCCCAGAGCCAGGCTGCCTCATAAAAGTGGACACAGTCTATGTACTAAAGCTCTGGTCCTTTCTGGAGCATTACTGGATAAATGCCATCTGTTCCTGGCGATTTATATGGTTCGAATAGGTTTATCGTTAATTTAATTTTGTCTTTGTTTATCACTGATTTTGCTATCTGCCAGTCCTACCTGAAGCAGTAACCTGGGTTTTCCCAGGTCTGGACTTTTGCAGTCTTCCAGTGACATGTTGGTTCTTTGCATTCCGAAAAGTGTACCCTAAGTAGTTCTATAATGGTCTCGTTTGCCGTTCTTGTGTGATCTCTTTAAAGTAAATATTTGTGATCAAGGTTCTTTCGTAAGAATCTTATGGAGTCTGGCTGCCCAGTGAGTTCCTGCGATTTCCTTACAGTGCCCTCTCCATGAATCTTCCTTAGCTTGCTTTAATGCTTTATTGTATTCGTAAGGTCCTTTTTGTATGGTTTCCTATCCCATGTTGCCCTGCTGTATTCTCTCCTTACCCTTTTTTTTAGTTGGGTGAGTTCCTCGTTCTATCAGATCCTAGATCTTCCGCATGGATGGCCCTGCTTAGCTCTAAGGATCATTGGAACACGCAAGCCCGCTCGTCCGGCTGTTGCCTTCATCAAGATGAGGACCCCTCGAGAGGGGATTGGTGTGTTTAAAGATTATTAGAGTGTGTGCTGTGTTTCCATTTTTTGATGTAGAGTATACTTATTTTTTATATTTGATAATTTACTTTATTTTGGGTAAGTTTAGGACTTATTTTTATACATATCTTTTAAAGTACGGATCACAGTTGTGGTATGTATCCTCAGTTTTGAAAGGCTTCGAAACTCTTCTTAGAGCTGCGATAAGTTAAAGGTGTAAAAATATAACCTAAAGAAGTAATAAAAAGTACTAAAACAAACTTTTGTTTTTTTTTTTGTTTAACGAACAAAAATATCTAGCAGACAACTATTTTTTATTTAATATTCACTTTTATGATAAGCAAAACAATTTTTAGAATGCATGTCACGAAGTCCAGTCAGTCAGCTTTAATACGAAAAACGAAAATGCAAATTTGATAACATTTATTTAAGAATATTGGTATTGCCAATATAAAAATTTTAGCTCGCATAAAGTATAGCAACGATATATGCACTCAGGCCGGGTATTAATAATATCGGATTATCTCCACTTTTATGGTTTTAACTGCAGGTTTCTAAAATTTGAATTTTGTAAACGTCTATTTATGGTAAAAACTAGATTTAAACCTGAGATTTTGAAATCGGTAAATTTTTTATGAAAATAAAAAAAAAAAGAAAGGATTGAAACCTCACTTTAATTTTTTTTTTCGCAATTTACCGACACTTTTGTAATATCGGGCTTTTGGAGTGCACCTTCACTGCCACACAGTGCTGCAGATCAATAATATATCTGGACAAAACCTTTTTAGGAAACTTTGATTTTTTATGTTTATATTAAAATAAAAAGAAAATCTCAACAAAAATAAAATGTCATAAAAATTGTGGCCAATACACCAGTTTGTAAGGCCATCATACCAAAAAAAAAAAAGCGATGGGGAGGACTTAATAAGGTGGGTCCTAATATAGAGCTAAATCTGTAAGAGATACCAAACTATCAGATGCAAAAAAGTAGTTTATAATAAATGACATTATTTTTAAAATTTTGTTGATACAGGGTGACCCAAAAAAACCCAAAGAAGGATTTTTATACGAGGTACCGTGTATATTAGATATCACAATAATTCTACGTAGAATTTGAAATTAGAACTTAATAGTATTGGAGTTTAATAGCAATTAAACATCGTTTAGGATGACTTAGTGCGTATGTATATTCACAGATATATGAGAGCATTGAGATAACTGAAGGTGGTGAAAAGGTTAGTTCCTTAATATTAAGATTGGTTGTGGTTCAGCTTGAAATCAATAAATAAAGCAAAGGCGTCATCGTCATCAGGAGAAAATATGTTGATATCAGTTTAAAGTGTATCAAGACTGGTAAAATCAACTAAAAAATACATGAAGTAATTTTTAAAAAACTTTAATGTGGAGTTCATAGATCATGTTTTTTTTTTTAAACTCCACAAAGTTTATGACGTGAATTAATAATAAGTTTCCTTAAATAATAGATTTCTTAGCAAACCGGCAACGGAGACCAAATATCTACAAAAAGAAAAATTAAAAAAAGCAAAAAATATTTTACCCTTTTTCATACAGTTACTAAGAGTAACAAAAAATATTTGTCAAATTTTGCTTTTTTAAAATATTTTCTTTAAAAAACTAAAATAGGACGGGACTAATTAATTTCAAATAATATATCACTATTAAAGAGTATTTTTGCGGTAAAATATAACTTACTTAAGTTTTTTCTTTAGAAAAAATATAAAGAAAAAACTTTAATTTCTGTGTGTCATAGTGCCATGTAGGTGCATACTTATTACATTTGCTTTACAACTATTTCTGAAATACAGTATAATTTGTAATGCCGCTTTTTAACGAAAATTACCTGGTAGGCGCTCAACCAACGAATTGGCCGGTATGCCTCTATAGCTCTAACGCGGTATAACTGTCTAGCGCTTTATACCATCTCTCCATTTTCTTTTAGATTAGAGTTCAAAAGATTTGGCCATCATCAGTGATATGGATTTTCTTCATTGCTAATATATTCATTTTATTCCTAACAATTACATTCCCTTGCAGGCGGTCACCTTAGTTTATACAGGGGGTAGTTATAAGGGGTAAAAGTTAGCAAAATTTTTTTAAGCTAAAAGCTGGCATCAATGATATGATTATACACCACCCAAAAGGGGAACACAGGTGTAGATATAAAGGGAATGACAGACAGGGGTCAAAATTTGGGAAAAGGGTCGTTAATATTAATATGGCATTTCTTTATTGCATTGTGTTTATTTAATGCCAAGAGTTACAATTCCTCGCGGGCAAAAACCCTAGTGCAGTGTTTCCCAAAGTGTGGGTCGCGACCCCCTGGGGGGCAATGGACAAAGAGGTAACGGAAATTTCAATAAGACAAAAACACTACTTTGTTAAATCATGTATTTTTATTTTAATAAAGCCGTAATAAAAATTAAAAATTTAAATTATCAAACAAACATAAAAACTAAATATTAAAAGTTCTTAAAAGTCCTTAAAAATAAAGAAAAAAATAAAGTCAAATATTACAATGTTAATGAGACCCATGCGCCTGTTTTTGAAACTAGTCTTTCAAATCTAGGCGTATTTGAGACACACACAATTATATCGTTTTCAAGTACGAGACGATTTCTCACTTTTGTTTTAATGGCAGTCATAGACGAGAAACTTAACTCACATAAATATGATGTTACAAAGGGAAACCCAAACATTTTACAGCTTCATTCGCCAACTGAGGTATTCCTGCATCTTTTTGGTCCAAATTCGTCCGGGTTCTGGGAAAAAAATTGCAGCTTGAAAATTCCATCACTTGATATTTCAATAAGTTGTTCTTTCATGTTTATTGGTATTTCAGCATGTTGAAAGGAATGGGCTAAAAAACGGATTCAGTATCCATCTGCAACTGTCGTAACTGTTTTGAATTTCTTCGGGAAATAATCACAGAGCTTTTGTTTAAATTAAGCAAGTAACTTGCATGCCTGCAAAAACTTATTCAAAATTTGAGCATTGTAACATACATTTTCTATAATTTCCTGAATGCACTGGAATGAATCGAGCTGCTTTTTGCCAAGTGAAGTTGACCATAAATCGATTTTCTTATAAACCCCTTAATTTTATCTGTGGCTGTAATTATATTAATGTCGCGACCTTGCAAATTACTGTTCAAAATATTTAATTGTTCGAAAATATCAGCAAGGAAACCTAGTTTCAAAAGCCAAATAGGATCGGAAGAATTGATTTTCATATGGGGACTTCTCATCTTTCAAATACATTAAAAGCTCTGCTCTTAAGTGAAATACTTTTTTTTAAGACGATGCCCCTTGAAACACCTTACTTCGGTGTGATAAAGAAGATTTTGAAATATAGCACCCATGTCTTCGCAATTTTTCGAAAAATACGGGTCTGTAAAGCTTTCCTTTATGGAATTTACAACTTTAATGATGGTTTCATATCACAGTCCTTTTCAGGAGTAAAGCTTTTGACGCCAAAGCTCTCGATGTAAAAACAATGTCTCCATGTGGCATTAGGCATTATTTCTTGTAATCTGACGACAAGACCAGATTGATGTCCTGTCATAGCTTTAGCGCCATCCGTGCATATAGCAATACATTTTCCCCAGCCCAATAACCTATTTACTTGTGCGTTTCACAAAACTGTCGAATAAACATTTTCCAGTGGTATTGGTCTCCAATGGGAACAAAATAAAATATCTTCTTGAATGCCATTATTTGTATCATATCTTACAGACGTAATAAATTGGACACAGTTAGATATACCCGTGGATTCGTCCATTTGAAGAGAAGTACGTGCATTTATTAAGATTTTCCACAACTTGCGCTTGAATATCTTCTGCCATATCACTAATTCTTCTTTGGATAGTATTATTTGACAGAGGTATTGTTTTAACTTTGCATCTTTTTCCGATCATTATATGTACCATTTAAACAGCTGCTGGCAAAATCAGATTTTAAACAATTGTGTGGGATTACTAGTTTTGGCAACGCGATAAGCAACATAACTGCTAATAATGCTTTTCGTTAGTAGTGGTTGCCAATTAAAAAGTCATCTTGCTGTTGTGAAGGAGTTCAGTTTCTTATCAAATGAATTCTACGGGTTTTTTCTTTTTTTTAAAATCATGTTTTATTTAAATGTCCAAATTTTAACTGATTTAATGTTTCGTTTGAAAATAGATTTCTTACAAACCCAACAGCAATTCTAAAGGTATTAAAAAATGAAAAAAAACCATATTTAAGATAACATATTGTCAAATTTTTCTTTTAAAATATTGGTCTTTAAAAAACTAATACCATTAATTTAATAATTTATCACTATAAAAAGGGGGTAAATATAAACAGAGAATATAAGTAAAATTTAATTTCTGTTGCACCATTAATACTTATTACATTCGCTTAAAACCCCTGTTTCTGAACTAGGGTCTAATTGCACATGCCGCTTATATAACAAAAAACTGGAGGCTCAACCAACGATCCAGGTGCCATCTCTAAGCGGTATAACGGGTAGCAGTTTTCGCAATCTCTGCATTTTCTTGTTAGATTAGAGTCAAAGATTTGGCCATCATAGTGTATGGATTTTTATTGCTTTATTTTTTATTGCTCAATTACTTTCCCCTTGCAGGGGTCCCCTTAGTTTTACTAGTTAAAGGGTAAAATTAAAAATTTTCTTTTGAAAAAGGGGTAATTAGATTATAACCAACAGGAAAGGTAAATAAATTTGAGAAACACGGTAAAATTAGGGCAAGGTCTTTAAATTTTGGTTTTGGTGATGATTGTGTTTATTTAACCAAGGGTTAGAAATTTGGGAAAACGCCTAGTGGATACAGGGGTTGGTTGTAAGAGGTGGAACTGGAATAATTATTTTTAGGCAAAGGCCGTAGTGGATGATATGCTTAAAAAACTGTCAGAACAAACAAAATACCAATCGGCTGAAAATGAAGGTTGGTACTAAGGGGGTGGCGGACAATGAAAACATTGGGGGAATAGGGTGATATTACATTTCTCGATTTTAAAGTGTTTATAAATAGTGTCAATACTTACAATCCCTTACAGGCGGATACCCTAGTGGATACAGGGGATAGTTATCAGGGGTGAAAGTAGCAAAATTTTGGCAAAGGGCAGTCATTAAAATTATGGTGTTTTTTTCATTCAATGTCATTAGTTACAATTTCTTGCGGACGAACACCCTAGTGGGTACAGGGTGTAGATTTATGGAGTAAAAGCAGCAAAGTTTTTTAGGTATAGGTTATTATCGGTGATATGCTAAAAAATATGTCAGGTGAGTAGTTATTCACATAACCAAACATAATGCCAAGAATCGCACACGTGGAGTAAATACAAAGGGAGTAACAGACAAGGGTAAAAATTTGGGTGAAAGTTTCTCATTGGTACTATGGCACTTCTCCATTAAATTAAACCACCACATTGCAATAGAGAAGTGTCATGTTACCGATAATGGCCTTTTACCCAATTTTTTTTTCCCTGTCTACCAATCCTTTTATATCCACCCACGAAAAGGCTTTTAGGATTTATTTGCTTAGATTAATATTTACTTACTTAACGTATTTTTAAGTATACCATTGATTACCGCATTTACATAAAAAATTCCACTTACACTCTTTATAACTACCTCCTGCATCCACTAGTGTGCCTGCCCGGCAGGTTTTATAAATATTAGCAATAAATGAATAGATTGCAGTGGAAAAATGCCATATCACCAATTACTGCCTTTCACCCAAATTTTTACCCCTGTCTTCCACCCCCCTTTGTATCCTCCCAGGTGACCTACTTGTAGTGTTTTGTTTGGTTATGTAAATACCTACTTACTGTACATATTTTCAAGCATATCACCGGTGACGGCTTTTACCTAAAACAAAATCTCCACTTTCACCGCTTAAGACTACCTCCTCTATCCCCTTGGGTGTTTGCCTAAGAGGGATTGTAGATATTTGCATTAAATAAACTCATTGCAATGAAAAAAACTCTATATTACCTATACGGGTCCAATCTCGACTGTGTCTCTCCTACTATTATTTAGACATACGCAATGAAAAATATTTAATTCCTTATACCCAGAACAGGCATAGTTTAATGACGAATTTATGGTTATGTGTTTTGTAATCATAGTATTTTTACCAAACTTATTGTAACAAGTCATTATAGGTTTAATGTTAGCCTATTGATTTGTAATCTTTATAAAATTGTTTAGTTTGTTAACTAATTTAATTATTTGTCAGTCCATTTTCTGTAATCTATTTAAACAAAAGTTTTATTTAAAAAAACCGAGTTTTTCTTTTTACTGCAAATTTTAATAAAACCTGTTATTACATTTATTTATGTCACTTCATTATTCGGCAACTTTACCTTATAATAAACTGAAGATCATTTGGCGGGCTATAATTAAACGCTCGTTAAAACTCTAGAATTAATTTAGAAGTTTATGTGGTAAAAATGCCTGTCAATTTGCAGGAAAAATCCAATTAGACTGATTAAAGCGGTAATGGGATTAAAAAGGTCCCCCATTTTGAAAGAAATGTGCTGATGGTCTTTATGATACTAAGGTTATATTTTAAGAAAGCACACAAGACAGTCATTAAAATATACAAAAAAATGGTAAAACTTATATACAAATATCCTAAGTTTTTAATGTTAAATTATTATTTAGGCTTATGCATAAATGGAAAAAAGGTATATTTTTCCCTAATAAACCAAATGGCCACAAACAAAAATTGTCATTTTTGAAAGCGGTCGCTCCTTCTCTTTTTTATAAAATAGACTAATTGTTAAGCACGTGTGTTAAAGCTAACGTTAAATTGCTGTGTAAACACAAATAAAAAAAAATGTGAAGATCTGAAAAACAGTGATTTGTAGAAACAATACAATTATTTTATAAATTTGTTTAAATGTCCTGGCTAGGATCATCATGATATAAAGAAAAAATTGTTGTATAAAAACAAATAAAAAAGTGAATTTTGAGAAGATTTGAAAAACAGTGATTTGTAAAAATTTTCGTAATAAATAAACATTAAAAACAATTTTTTAATACTTACACTTTTATGTACGTATGTATGTATTTAATGGAATTTTATAACGTTAATTAATTTTCACCCACGTTAAGAAGTCAGATTACCTTGAAAATTAGTACAGGGGTCAAGAGCCAATAACAATAGAATTCTTTTATAATTTTGTTCCAATGTCCTAGCTAGGATCATCAGGATATAAAGAAAAAATATCTAGATTAGTTTGCAGATTAATTGTATTCCATTGACGGAACTACGGTATATGTCATTCTTCTTTATTGATTTTATTTTTAAAAATTCTTACCATTAAAATATATGTAAAGCAAATAAATGGTACAATTATAGTACCATAGATGTCGCCACAGTATTTTTCTACATACACTAAAAAAATCTTTAAAAAATCTTTATAATGTAAGATTTTTTTTAGTGTATGTAGTCAAATTTATTACACTGGACCGCTTCTAAGTTTTACGTGAAATAATTTTGGATTTTAGTAAAAAAAAATAATAGGAATGTTAAATTAAATATTTCAAACTAATTTTAAATAAAAATACTCTAAAAAAATTGCCCAAAATAATTCATCGAGAACCCTAAAATTAAAACAAACTAATTTAATTAAAAAAATAAATTAAAATAAACACCAAAAATCGCAATAATGTTACATTTAATATCAAGAACTCCACGATTTTTAACTATAATTAAATTATTTTGACAATTACTTAATTTTTATTTTAATTCAGTTATAAATTATTTAGTCATAATTAATTATTGAACTTTTTATTAAGGCAACACAAACTTTTTATGCTTAGAAATTATTTTCTACTTTTTAGTTTGGTTTGCTATGTTTGCTATATAAGAAAATTAATTATAGTTTAAAGAACAAAAAAACACGGTCTCTTAGTAAACCATACTAAGAAATAGAAAATAATTTTTAATAGTTTAATTATAGTAAAAAAGCGCGATATTAAAAATTATTTTTAACTTTTCAGTTCGGTTCGCTATAAAAATGTATTTTTTTTAGTGTGTTTTCTAACTATAATTTATTTTAAACTATATTTTTTTTTACTTTATTATTTATGAACTTTAATTTGTCTGTTGGTTTCTGCATTTTACTTAAAAATTGTTTTTTATAGCCCTAAACTTTTTGGTTTAATACAATGAAAATTAGTTATAGTGATCAGTAACTTTTTCTTATAATACGTAATTTTATCTGGTTTTTCGAATATGCAGGTGTCTCAAGTATTGCAAGGCAAACACTTCCATTTAAATCTATACATTTTTTTAGTCACTTTTTAGTACTGGGTGTTTTCTAATAACATGCTAATATTTAACAAGGTTTTTTTTGGCTCATTTAAACAAAACTTTTAGATGAACATATATCCCATTGGTCTAAACTCTTAAACTATAGGATGCTATTTTTTTTGCGACAATTTTCGTATGATCTTAAATATTTTTGTAAAACGCAGTACGCATCATATATGCACCAAAATAATTAGAACAAAAAACAATATATAATTTTTTAATTTTGGGAAATAATTTTACTGTAAAAAATACTTATAAATTAGAATATTTAGTTCTTGCTTTGGATCAACGGGATTATTCAAGCAGTATTAAGTAAGGTAGGCAATTCTTTAACCTAAAAATTAAGTTGCTTTATACCAATAAATATAAGCATTTTTATGGGCATGAAAAAATTTACAATAATATTTTTGTTTGTTCAATTGGACAAAATTGCGCAACTGCAATTTTTCGAAAATATACTCATTCTATCAAAAAGTTCTTATTGAATACCCGCCAAAATTTTTATTTTTATATACTTCAAGATGTGCTGCTTCGGTCCCCTACAGAGTTGCAGATCGCCTAAAATAAAATCACCATTACGTTTCGGTGGCAAGTACACGTTTTTAAAATAATATGAATCCAAAAAATGTGTTAAATAATATTTAAACTTTATTAATTCAATTCTTGAATAAAAATTTAGGATTTTTGGACCTTTCGGCTAGAATTTATGATGTAATGTCATATTAATCTGTTATGACTTGAACATTTATTTCTTTTTTTAATAAGAAAGGTGGTAAGTTAATTTATTCTAAGTTTTCCTAAAATTACCTTGGAATCAAGTAAAGGTAACGAGGTATCAAAGAAATTAAATGATATTAAAGCCACAGAATTATTTTTATCTTATCGTAAATATATACATGCACTTTTTTATTTTACGGTTTTTCTAACAAGTTGCCTTTACCAAAATCGTAGGAGCACTCTAGTTTATTTTTAAGTTAAAATTAAATGCGTTTTGACAGTTTTTGTATTTGTAAAATTCGGTGTTTTAATTTATGTTCGATGTTCTTCAAGGAATTGCTTATGTAGGATCCCTCGTAAATGCAATAAATTTTATATAGGTGAAGCTTTACCATTAAAAAGGAGAAACTTCCAAAACCTTCCAGAAATATCTAAACTCGTAAAATACATCAAACATACGAGCTAAATAAAAATATTTGTGCGGCCTCAATATTAGTTAGTTTAAATAATACTTGGTTAAGTTTGTATGATGCTAAGGTAATTATTTAGGAATTACTTAAAATTTATTAACTTATTACCCTACTATTAAAAATTATACATGAACCAGTCATAACAGATTAGTATGTCATTTATGATACAACGTCATAAATTCTGACCTAAAGCTCCCAGAACATCCTAAATTGGTAAGTTTTTATATATAATTTTTTCACTTAAAAAAAATATGTATTTTTATTTTGGAAACGGTGTTAGAGTTGCTACCGAGTAGGGGTTTTGATTTTTTGGTGGTCTTTCTATATTTTGATTTGGGCTATGTATTAGTTCCTTGGGGTTCATAGTTTCTGTACACACCAAGTTATTTGCCTCATGACCAGGACCAAAGCCATCCTACCTTAAAAAATATATAAATTAAAAGTTTTGGTAAGTAAGAAAAACATTTTTTTGATACATGAAACATATGACACAACAATATTGAACATATCTAAAAAATATTTTTGAATATTATATATAATAATTATATAATTAATCTAAATAATAAGTAGTTTATTGCAAGACAAATATAGGTTTAAAGTCTGCAATTTAAGTATACCCAAACAAAATGAGGACCAAACATTATTCATCATTAAGGACCTATGTCATAATTTAAACAATTAAATGCATAATTTACTTTATTAATTATAAGTTTGTGTATAACATACGTTTATTCACAATGATAAATGATTCTTCTAAATTCTCATGTCCAACATTTGCATGCGCAATTGTGATTTATTATCTACATCTTTAAGGATTTGTTGCTGACGGATTTTTATTTCTATTAAAAGAGATAAGTAATGCGAGATGACATTATAAAGGATTTAAACAAATTGCTTTGCTGCAAATTTTATAGGAAATAATTCGTATAGACCACAAAAATGGGGAGTCATTGAAGATAATTTATTACTTTTATTATAATGCAAGGTGCTTGAAAAATAGTTACCCAAACTAAAGTGTATTTGAGTTAAAGTTGCAACAACCTTTTTGAATTTAACAGATAACTTTTGTCCAAAATGAATTAAAAACTAATATTTAAAAGGTTTTACTAAAGATTAATAAATAAATGTATTAGAAATATTTAAAAAAATGTTTTTAATATGCTTTAGTAATATGGTGTATCCATGCTTATTGGTAAGTTAGTTTATTTTTTACCACTATTACAACAAAAGATTGGGTATTCCACACCGTTAGAAAGTTTATATTATATTTTCTTTTGTGCCAAAAAACAAATCTGGTAATTACACAGGCTCACAAAACAGTGGCCTGTACTTTATATGCGATATATGTATCCCTAAGAATTTTCTTTTTTCCTAAACATGGATCCCGGGTCAGAATTTAGCTAATACATTACAAAAATTTCCTAACTTTAGAAAATGGGACTAATGTACCAAAAAATTACGAAAAAATACCCGCAAAATACAAAATTATTATTTTTTTTAATTTCCAAATGTATATTTAATTAAAAATAATATAAGAAATGAATATAAATCATCAGAATTATTTTTTTCGTAAAAGTTTTAGAAAGCTCGTACATCTTATCGAATATGCTATTTTAAATTTTGCACGTTTGACTCTGGATTCGTGATCAGCGACCCTCAAAACAACCGTACACCAAATTTCATATAAATTAATTAATTTTTGGAGAATGATAATTTTTAACATTTTTTTGAGGTTAAAAAAACACATCAGTTGTGCAGGTTATTGTAGTACACTCATCAATCTTTGCCGGAAGTTTACCCTCAATTATTAATTATTGTTGAAAAAAAGACTGATTTTCGCATTCTGCAAAAAGTTGTCAAATAAATATAATAAACAGTATAGGTGTATAGATATTTATAAACGTAACATGGCCCAGTAAACTAAAAATTTTATCATTAAAATGCCAAAATTTAATAGAAAAAGAAATTAACTGGATACTCAGAAAAGAATAAAATCCTTGGAGGATTTCTTTCTCTAAACTCAGCAAAATATTGTAATATGGTATAAGGCAAGTTAACGAAACAAATTTTACACCCCTAAAGTACTGAATCAAATTAAAACCAGTCAAACTAAAATTAATCTAAATGGAAAATGTGTTTGTTCTAATCTTTGTAAAAGTGCGGAAAAGGATAGCAGCAGCTTTATCTCTCAGGAAATTACTAATAGTATGTCATTTCCAAAAAATATAGAATCGGCGAAAAAAAATATCTTTTGTGTTAAGTGATTACAAATGCATCTTTAACACAAATCACTGTCTTTTAGTATCAATTTTTAACCAAGATATTGTGAAAATATAACATATTTTTTAATTACACATATAAGCATACGAATATTTAGAGATTTTTAACAAGCTTGAACAATATTTTAAGAAAAAAAAATTATAAAATTTTGCAAAGTAAATTTATGACTAAAAAACGACAAAGTAGAGACTCTTTTATAATTCTTTATAGACAAAAAATTAAATTATGTGTATTATCAAATCCACGTGTTTATTGTTACAATGAGTTTTTATCAGATCATATTATTGATTCACTCTTTGTTCCTGAAGTAAGAAAAAAATTAGACTACTTTCTGTTACCGCAAGCTCATAAGATATAATCAGACTTTGTAAAGCAAACGAAATAGCTTATCTAAAAGAAAACTTTAAAAGGTCTAGAGACAAGATTAAAGAAGAAAAAAAAGTCATGCATATCCGAAAATAACCACAAACTGGCACAAATTTAAAAGACTGTTCAGTTAAAGTACCTTATGTAGAAAATGCAAATAACGGGGTCATTTTACTAAATTTTGTCGTACAAGAAGTGCAAAAAGCATTAAAATTATGAACAAAATAATAAAGGCACTACAAATATTAAACATTTACGAATAACCTCCATTTATAAAGACAATGAAAATTTTAAACGCAAACGTCAAATTTAGGTTAGAATAAAATAACAGGGTAATTCTAAACTCACAGTTTTTTTCTACAGCGGCACGGAATGATGTCTTAAATAAGTTGGGAAAAGAGGAAATAAAACACTTTTAAATAAAATTGGAAGGAGCAAATTTAGCCCGAATTAGTGTTTATGTAGAAATTAAACGCAAGATTATCTATAAAAGTAAAATGTAAAATAAACCTTGATTTATTTAGCAGAAGTTCATTAAGATATCTTTAAAAAAGTTGCCTAATTTAATAATTTTTGTTATTTTTGGGTAAAATTTTATTTATCCTAACAATGAAAGAATGCGACCAAATTTTTAAATCAAAGTTTTCGTTGTTTTTGAAATAAGTTCAACACTAAAATCTATAAAAGAAAAACTTAAAAGTAAATGTTATACGGTGAGCAGTAACATGTCCCAAAAGAAACCATTATACGTGGAGAAAAGTAAAAGATAAACCTAATAAAATGGTAAAAAACAGATCATTTAACCAGTTCATGACACATCAACTGGTTAAATAAATAGTCCACTAGAAGTAGTTTCAAACCCAAATGAAAGATTGTACATCTACTACATGATGCTAAACAAACATGTAAAAAGATTCATTCAGTAACCTTAATTGCCTTGAAATAATATTTCAAACATCGACAGAGATATACCGACATGCACACGGTTTATTAATGCTTGCATTTTTGCAGATCGACCCAAAAAATATTTTTAAATACATAGAAAAATAATAAAAAGTCAGTAAGGTCTCGCTGACAAATTGGTCACCGTTTTTAAGGTGTAAAACTCAAAACTATTTTAATATTGTAAATAATAAGTAAAATGTTTCAAACAAAATGTTTTTAAAGCCAAACTATGTGATTTTGTCGAGTGCTGAGGTTAATTTAGAACACATTAATAAACTAGTGAAAAAAATTATTTGGCGTTTCTCCAGAATAAAAAAAAGATATATATTTATTATAAATTCTAAATAAATCTAAATTTTTTAGTAAATTGTGAAGGGAAAGTCTACCCTTGCGACCATATAACTAAAAACATACAAATGTTTTGTTATTTTTTTAAATAAATAAACCTAATGAAAATATAAAAATGTAAAATATTTTTAGTTGGGTGTCCTCTGTTAATTAAAAAGAAGAAAATATTAAAAAGAAATAAAATTTTCACTTTAGTTACAAATATGAAGGGACACCTACACGTCGACATGTTTCGATGGTTCTCGTCAGGGTATATCCATATTTGTTGAAAAATAATTCACTCTAAAGAAAATTTACTTAGAAATAGAGATAACTCTTATTATTTTAGTGAGAATAAATTACTAATGAAATGATAATCTTAGTGTCTTTTTGACAAAACTTTTTGACAAAACTTTTTGACGTTTGCATTTTATAAAATATTTGTATGTTTTTATTTATATTGTCGCAAGGGTAGACTTTCCCTTTACAATTTACTAAAAAATTTAGATTTATTTAGAATTAATAATAAATTCATATCTTTTTTTTATTTTGGAGAAAAGCCAAATAATTTTTTTTCACTAAAATAATCCCACAAAATAAAAAATTTTTTAAACACATTAATAAACTAGTCCCTTTTTTTTTAAAATTTTGCTTGTGTACACCTGCACCTTGGGATAAGACTAGGGGAATCTGTGAAAAAACCAAATTATTTTTTAATATATCCTATAATATATTTTTATTTTACATAGTACTTATTGTGTATTCAGAAATTCATTTTTTTTTTATTACAGTTTGCAACCTAAATAAAAATTATTTCTTTATCTGAAAAAGTGACACGGTGCATGGTCAACCTACCATTTGGAAAAATCATTTGTTGTTGTTTCTAATTTTTTATGCTTATTACAAAACAATGAGATTTTAAAAAGTAATGGCACGTTTTTCTTTACAATGCCTACATTGCGAAATAAGGCTTTGATTAATTATTTATTCATTCGATGGGTACTAAGTGTTGTTCGGTTCAATCTTTATTCTCTCCTGATGGGGCATCATTTAAATAATTATAGGGAGATTCTAAAAGAGAAATTAAGGAAGCCATAAGTTTTAATTAAAAAGGTGGCTACAGAAGGGCGTTTAATTATTGGTTGGGCGTTTTGAATTCTTGTGTAATTTGGTAGTGTGCAATTTCATCAAGAAATTTAAAGGTGTGGATTAATTACGGAAAATGATTTTATATTTATTATACAAAAATACATTTTTTAGATGATAATAGTAGTAGTTTCGGTGATATTACAGGTCGACTAAGTGCAACGCCATTGTTAAAATAAGCCAACAAAGTCGAGAGGTTAAATTTATAAAGGTAATCGCCCTAATTTACAGCAATTCTCAGATAAAAGTCGATTTTAGTGTGAACAATTTGACATGTTCCTTAGAAACACACATAACAAAATTTAAAATAATTATACAAACCAATTTTTTTTAATGCATTTTAGCCAAAAATAAATCATGAAATAAAACATAGCCGTTTATTTGCTGATAGCAGAGTGGTCACTATAAATTAAAAAAGTATAATCTAAAGCCTCACATCCTAAAAATTATTCTATATTCAAAAAAGAAGTATATTTCCGACATAAAATTTCACCAAGGTTTACCTTTATGATGGAACCTCTGTAATATGTTGTTAGTTTGCAAAAAATTATTTCAAATTTTCAGTTAATAATCGTATATTAACCGTATGTCTGAGAGTAATCTTTAATGCTTTGGAGACAAATTTGTAGTGAGTACGTAAAACAATATTTGGAATTTTATATTAAATATTTAAAATTTTAAAAATATACTATAAAATAATTTTATTTGTAAATCAAAAACAATACATGTGTGATTGTTTGGTATTAAATAGCACAAATAACAGCGGAATTAAAAGTGTATCCACCAAAACATTTTTTATTTATAAGTTTATTTTTAAAAAAGGTAAATGTAATACAGGTATCCGTAATTAAATTAAAAAAAGCATATTATTTTGACAAAATTTTCAAACCTATTGATATTAAAAATAGTACCAACTATGATTAAACATAAGTTTTATAATATTTGGGATTAACTAAAATAAAGTGCTTAAAATAATATTATCTTATTTATATGTATGTTATGAAAAAGGTAGGCTCTAGTGTCTATTCTATCCCAAGCCTCAAGCCCAAGGCACAACTAGGAGTTGGTGCTCTCTATGCAGCAATTTTGTTACAAATTGATTTGAAATAGGCTTTATTATTTATGCTTATATGTTATATGTGTTTTAAAACTAGTAAAGGAAAAATATATTTAAAAAACCGATAACTTTGTATCTTCCTACCATTGCATAACTCTTATATTTACAACTTTCAAAATAACGATGTTTCCATACAAACTTTTATCCTCGTTTAAACCCCAAGAGATATATTCCAAAAATTTTAAACAGATCTTTTTATTCATAATTGGTGGCCTTTAAATTATATTTTACTTCTAAATCTGTATGACAAAGTTTTATACGATCATTCACCCTTTTTTTTAACCCTTTATAGGGTGGGACCCTTCCAAAATTCTTTCTTGGCTGAGGTCTTTTTTTTTGTAGTTAGAATAATCCCCAAGTCTTTTCCATAATTTTAAAAATGACGATTTTCTATCTTAATTTTAACACTTTTATCCTTCAGAGAAAGAGTTTCCTAAAATTATAATGTGGATTACATAAAAAAAAATATAAAAAATAAGAAAACTAAACACTAATCCTTCTAACAAACAATATTTTAATGGGATATTTTAACAGTACACATACTATTTTTTTTTTTTACTTTTTTAGTCATTTGTAACCTTTGATACTGATTTATCTTAAAACTTATTATTTCTTATGATGTGTTATTATTTAAAAGTACTTATTGAGTACTCGTTAGAAATTCTTATTTTTATATTCTTTAAGACGGGACCTAATCATGTCTCGGCGTATAGAACTGAGTACGCTTAAAAACTATTAGCATATTTTAACTGGCAAATCGCCTAAAACAAAATAAAAAAATCTCCGCAAACATCAAAAACTCAGAATCTTTCTCTACGTTGCGGTGGCAAGTCTACTTCCGTTCTCAGGATAAAATTTAAATAAAAAAATTTACCGAAATTAATATAGGTATTTAAAAATTAAAATTATTTTAAGTTTAATAGAAAATCTTACAAAGTTCTGACAGTTTTATGTCAGCATTTATGAAGTACTGTAATCCTTTTTTAGGTATTACATTGGGTTTTAGAGTTTAAGACAAACGCATAGGTTACTATACTAAAATGCTACATTTACTCTTTTACTATTAACTATTGTACTTTCTAAGTGACATATAGTTCCATCCATTTTACAAATTACATTTACATTTTTATTACACTTTAATAATACAGGAGGGAGATCCCATTATTAAATGTTTATGCAAATTGATGTTCGATTATAGAAATTTTTGAATTGTTAACAAGCAAACTACACATATAGATGCCATATATTATTAATAACAAACAATTTTGGTAAATTTATTAACTAATTTTTTAATAAATTTACAATATTCAATATAATTTAATATAATATTCTGCAAATTGGTTACAATTGAAATATAAATTTGATTATATATATATATATATATATTATATATATATATATATATATATATATATATATATATATATATATATATATATATATATATATATATATATATATATATATATATATATATAAATAAATTTTTTTTTTTTTCCAAATGATAGGTTGACCATGCACCGTGTCACTTTTTCAGATAAAGAAATAATTTTTATTTAGCAAATTTTGCAAACTGTAATTAAAAAAAAATGAATTTCTGAATACACAATACGTACTATGTAAAATAAAAATATATTATAGGATATATTAAAAAATAATTTGGGTTTTTTTTCACCAGACCCCCTTAGTCTTAGTCCCAAGGTGCAGGTATACACAAGCAAAATTTTAAGAAAAAAAAGGGTGACTAGTTTATTAATGTGTTTAAAAAATTATTTTATTTTGTGGGATTATTTTAGTGAAAAAAATTATTTGGCTTTTCTCCAAAATAAAAAAAAGATATGAATTTATTATTAATTCTAAATAAATCTAAATTTTTTAGTAAATTGTAAAGGGAAAGTCTACCCTTGCGACAATATAACTAAAAACATACAAATATTTTATAAAATGCAAACGTCAAAAAGTTTTGTCAAAAAGACACTAAGATTATCATTTCATTAGTAATTTATTCTCACTAAAATAATAAGAGTTATCTCTATTTCTAATTTCTAAATTTTCTTTAGAGTGAATTTTTTTCAACAAATATGGATATACCCTGACGAGAACCATCGAAACATGTCGACGTGTAGGTGTCCCTTCATATTTGTAACTAAATTGAAAATTTTATTTCTTTTTAATATTTTCTTCTTTTTAATTAACAGAGGACACCCAACTAAAAATATTTTACATTTTTATATTTTCATTAGGTTTATTTATTTAAAAAAAAAAAACAAAACATTTGTATGTTTTTAGTTATATGGTCGCAAGGGTAGACTTTCCCTTCACAATTCACTAAAAAATTTAGATTTATTTAGAATTTATAATAAATATATATCTTTTTTTATTCTGGAGAAACGCCAAATAATTTTTTTCACTAGTTTATTAATGTGTTCTAAATTAACCTCGGCACTCGACAAAATCACATAGTTTGGCTTTAAAAACATTTTGTTTGAAACATTTTACTTATTATTTACAATATTAAAATAGTTTTGAGTTTTACTCCTTAAAAACGGTGACCAATTTGTCAGCGAAACCTTACTGACTTTTTATTATTTTTCTATGTATTTAAAAATATTTTTTGGGTCGATCTGCAAAAATGCAAGCATTAATAAACCGTGTGCATGTCGGTATATCTCTGTCGATGTTTGAAATATTATTTCAAGACGATTAAGGTTACTGAATGAATCTTTTTACATGTTTGTTTAGCATCATGTAGTAGATGTACAATCTTTCATTTGGCTTTGAAACTACTTCTAGTGGACTATTTATTTAACCAGCTGATGTGTCATGAACTGGTTAAATGATCTGTTTTTTTACCATTTTATTAGGTTTATCTCTTACTTTTTCTCCACGTATAATGGTTTCTTTTGGGACATGTTACTGCTCACCGTATAACATTTATTTTTAAGTTTTTCTTTTATAGATTTTAGTGTTGAACTTATTTCAAAAACAACGAAAACTTTGATTTAAAAATTGGTTTCAATTGAAATATAAATTTGTCTATATATATTGATATATATATATATATATATATATATATATATATATATATATATATATATATATATATATATATATATATATATATATATATATATATACATATATATATATATATATATATATATATATATATATATATATATATATATATATATATATATATATATATATATATATATATAGTATGTCCACGGAAAAGGTGTTGAAAAAGAAAAACTTTTTTATTTTTGATTCTATCGAAAAAAGCTACTCTTTTTAAAAAATTTTGCTACTTCTTAAAGTAAGATTGGAATAGAAACATTTAACTTATTTTATACGCGGTGTTCAGAAAATTGAAAAAGCTTAAAATGGTACAAGAGTAAAGTGCACTTATTTGAGAAGATATGGAAATAAGTTACTAGGAATAGTTGTTTAGAATTAAAAGGTAGTCTCTAATACCAATTTTAGAAAAAATCGGCCTACTTTAATTTATTTGTGATAAAATATATTTTAATATCAATTAAAATTTTTAATATCAATTTTATCAAATTTTTTGCTGTAAAGTAAGCATTTAAAGCTGACGATACTACGGCTACTGAACTATAAAAGCGAAGTGTCAATAAAGCTTGTCACTATAAACCCCTACTGGTACAATAATGCGTTGTTAATTTGGAATTAGTTAATTGATATTAAAATAATTTTTATCACAAATTAATAAAGGTAGGCCGATTTTTTCGAAAATAGGTATTAGAGACTACCTTTTAATTTAGAACAACTTTTTCTAGTAACTTTCTAGTACCATTTTAAGTTTTTTCGATTTTCTGAACACCTCGTATAAAATATATTAAATGTTTATATCCCAATCTTACTCTATGAAGTAGCAAAATTATTTATCAGGAGAAGCTTTTTTTGATAAAATCAAAAATAAAAAATATATACATATATAATATATATATATATATATATATATATATATATATATATATATATATATATATATATATATATATATATATATATATATATATATATATATATATATATATATATATATATATAATATATATATATATATATATATATACGTGGTGTTTCCTTACCTTGAAAAAGAAAGATGAAACTGGTGAATCCTCACGTAATTATAAGACGAAAATATGGTATATAATTTTCGTCGCTTCGTTTAGGAAATGGTAGTATAATTTTTTTTGCGTTTTCTTTTTACTTATAATTAATGAGAAAGAATATTCAAATAATATTTGTCACACATACTAAGGGGTTTGAGCACTTTATTTTAGTCTCATGTGGAACCTTTCAATTAGTTTATTGGCGAAGATCCAAGTAACGACTACTAGAATTGTGTAAAAATAAATAATACAAGCCTGTTAAACACTTAAAATTCTTATTTTATTATACAAAAAAAAATAATTCTAAGCAACTAAGGTTACCTCCATTTTTCTCGTATCTCTTTCAGTTCTCAAGTAAAAAATAATTTTATTGTTCACCTCACGGGATTTTCAAAAAAAAAAGGTAATACCGAAAAGGTCTGAGTAATACACCCAAATGTTAAGTCAAATAAATTGGTGAAAGTGTCCTCCATGAGCTAGTTAACACCCATCTACTCAACGTGCTAAATTGACTCCTACGAGTTGGAAAATCCCGGGACTGGCGCGAATCGTATTAAAACAGTTTAAGTTCTTCTATAGTTTCAATAGTAGTAGTACAAACAAGTTGTTTAAGGTGACTCCAAAAAAAAGTCCAACGGATTAAGGACCGGCGGGGTGGCCATGGAGGGGATCCACCTCTATCTATCAAACGATCAGGATATTGTTGATCTAAATAATTACTAACAACTGCTGCAAAGTGAGGGGAGGCACCGTCATGCATGAAACACATTAAAGGTCCTGCTCTTAAGGGCACTTCCTTCATGAGTGCTGGCCATTTATCTCTAAGAAAATTGTTGTAGGCTTCACCAGTAAGTCGTATAGGAAAAAAATGCGGTCTAACTAAGGTATCTTCAATAATTCCTGCCCACACATTAACTGAAAATTCATGCTGGTGACGTCCATCGATAATAGCATGAGGATTATTTTCAGCCCAAATATAATTATTAGGAAAATTTATAATGATATCCCTCAAAAAATTTACTTTATCTGTAAATAAGGTTTTTTTCGAATAATTTTGGACTCTTAAAGACTTTTCCTAAAACCAGTTACAAAAATTAACTCTAGTTGGAAAGTCTTGAGGTAACAAAGCTTGTGCTCTTTGTATGTGATAAGGATAAAAATTAAATAGTCATTTAAGATAGTCCATACCGTGTTGTGGCTCACATTCAACTCGTTTCCCAACTCGTACTTGTGCCTGGAGAATCTTCCACCATATTTAAAACGTCTTCCTTAAGTCTCGGGGTTCGTACTGTAAATTGTGGACTGCCTAATTTGTTTTTTGCAAAACTACCTACTTCCTCTAATCTAATATGCAATTTTGTAAATGTTTTTGAATATGGTATTTGTCTATTAGGAAAACGTTCTGCATACAAACGCCTTGCCTCCAGTGCAGTACCATTCGCCAAACCGTACATAAAATCAGTTTGAGCCATTTCTTGATTGGTAAACTCAGCCATTAAAAAAATTATTAAATTTAAAATTCACTACACTTAAATTAAAAAATAACTTGCGGGGATACTTGATACTTCAATTGACTTAAAAAAAAAATGTGATTGCCATGGAATCACGCAAATCCTACTCGTTTATTTAAAAAACAAAATGATGAGATTTTTCTGACGTGAACATAAAATTAATTTTTTACTTGTGAACTGTTAGAAATACGAGAAAAATACAAGGAAAATAATTCATTTAGAAATATTTTTTTTGTCTAATATAATTAGAAATTTGAGTGTTTAATTTTGCTCGTATTAATTATTTTCGCGATATTCTAGTAGTCGTTACCCAGACCTTCGCCAATGAACTAATTAAAAAGTTTAACATGAACTCAAAATAAAGTGCTTAAAGCCCCTAGTATGTGTGCCAAATATTATTCGACTATTCTTTCTTAATAATTATTAATAAAAATAAAACGCGATAAACATTTTTTTTAACACCCTGTATTTTTAAAACGTAGCGACATTCGAAAAAATTTTATACCACATTTTCGTCTTATAATTACGTAAGGATTTACCAGTTTCATTTTTTTACCGAGGTTAGGAAACAACCTGTATAAAATATTAAAGATTATCTGTTTTAACATTTTTGGAAATAGATTTCTTGGGGAGGTTGTTATAACGGGGACAAGAATTTGGTTTGAAAAAATTGTTATTTTTAAAATTGTTATCACGGAAGTTGGTAATTGGGTTAATTACCCAAAAAAATTAGACGGAATATAGGGTAATAAGAAAGTAATTTATAAAAATGGTTGGGATGAAGGTTTATATCGAACTTTGTGATTTCTGGAGTATAAAAGCTGGTATGTACTGATTACTACTGATGTACTATGATTGACTGTATGTACTGATAACAATTTAAAATTATACGTTTTAACATTCTTAGAATAACATCCCTTAAGAGGTTAAAATGGGGATAAAATTTGTATAGACAAATTGCCATTTTTGGAGTTGTAAATAGAGGAGTTGGAAATTAGGCTTCTGTTTACCCAGACAAATTAAAGACGTCAACTAAGACAAGATTAATATGTAGTTACTTTTATTTTGGGTTATTCGGAACATCGTCTGATCTATACCAAAGATTGATACTACATAATATTATTTGTCTATACACACTTTTATTGGCAACATTTTATTGAAGCAACTGTGCACAAAACACCGCGTCATTGTTCAATAAAATTACATGTTCAAGAATCGCACAAAATTAAATAACAATTTTAATAAAAGCAAAATATAACAAAAACATGTCAAACGCTTATAGTATTAATCAATTGTAAAAAAATAAAATTATTAAATATTGGTCCATGCATGATCTGCGATTATATATACCTATTATTATTTGTCCAGAAAAAGAAATTATTTTGCCGGCAAGTTTTTCAAAATGCATTGAATGACTTGAAATGTTGACAGTAGGTGGGAAATAGTCCAAGGATCAAAATCTATATCATGCCGAAGGGCGCCTTTACCTTGGGGGAGGTTGCCAAACCATCTTAGGGGTGGATTTTTAAAAATATTTTTTAACCACAAGAACCGATAGAAAAATGATTTCAAAGCAAAAAATGTTTCATGCATTTTTTTTGTAAAATGCATATTTTTCGAGTTATTTGCTATCAAAAGTCGGAGTTTTTCGTCGATAAAATCAAACGTTTTTAATAGATTTTTTTGCAAATAACTTGATAAATATGCATTCTATCAAAAAAAAAAAACTGTAAATCAAAAATTTGCAGCTTTTAAAAAACGAATAATATGTTTTTTTTTGTAATTGCTGTGGGACCAATACAAACCAAGTTGTGGTTCGTTAAAGGTTAGCTGTTATTCATCAAACACAAAATTTTAGGGTTTTAAAGGTAAATTACGCAAATTCTACGTAATTTTCGAGAAAAACTAATGAATTTTTTGAAGCATTTGCAAATATATTTTTTTTAAAAAAGGTATACATTATAGAAGTTAAGTGAGTTATGATTAAAATAAGGTTGGACAAAAATTGTTTGATTGCAAAAATCTTTCAAAACAACTTCCTAATTACCACTCTAATTTAAATGAATCGCAGGCCTTTTTCAATTCTCTTTATCTATGTGTCATAAATGTATTCTAAAACTTTATCCGATTTAAATTGCTTAATTAAAAAAAATAGAACTGCAAGTGAATATCAAATTTCCAAATTTTAATAACAAATAAATTTTCTTGAAAATAACTCGAAAACTAAGGAAGATATCTAAAAATAACTAGAAAATTCAAATTGTAGCTTTTTGAATTACACAAACTTTATTTTTTTTTTTACTTTACTGTATGACGGAAATTAAGTGAGATATAAACATTTAAAACGCGTGTCTATAGACGAGCACTACCATGTTTCAGCCTTTTAAACTTACCCTTTAAAACAGTAAGGGTTTAAACAGTTTTAATACATAGGACACTAGAGCTATTGAAAAAACCAACAAAATGGTTTTTTAAAGAAGTTTTTATTTCAAAAGCTAAAGGAGTTATGCTTAAAAACACCAATTTTTTATAGCATTTTAAAAACAATTCGATTCATTTTTTAAGAAATACGCGGTTTTGTACTATTTTTTAGATTGTAATATTGTAAGGGATGGATTTTTTAGGATTAAAAAATTACAAAATAAAATAGGTAATACTTACTTGTAAGCAGTCATATTTTTTAATTACAACTCTGTGACAGTATAGTATTTTTTTGGGGTAAACATTTTTTTTTAATAAATCATAATAAGGGTTAATTTTTAAGGATCAAAATATATTAAAAAAAGTTTTAAAGAATTGAATATTTACTTTTTAATTTACATGAGCCTATTGTTATGTGACTTAAGGCTGATTCCCACCTAAACAACATGAAGCAGCACCTCAAAGGCGGCGTAGCGCAGCAAAATGCTGCCTATATTTGTTTTTATGTAACTAAATGATTCCGTTTCTACCTAAAGGTTCGTACAGACCTGAACATTTCAGCAAACAACAAACAGAACAACGAACCAAATCCAAACAACAAATGGAACGTTTGTGCTGTTCCCATAAATTCATTGTTAGGTTTTAGTAGTTCGGGTTTCGGTAGTAAAGTAGTTAGTAGTACAAAATGGAGAAAAACATGACAACGGCAGCAGCAGCATACATTTACATTCACTATTTATAACTACAAATACTACATTCCTCTTTACCCACACGTAAACTTTTAGAGATCTCCTCCCAAGCGTCTTCTTTTTTAAATTTGTTATAATGATGTGGGTGTTTTGGTTTCCACAATAATTCTTGTTGTTCATATAGTTTTATTAATTCCACGCATTTTTCCTCTATCCAATTATTCTTCCAACCCATATCAAACGATAACAAAAACAAAAGCACCTATACTGTACCAACTATTCGACTGCACTGAGAAGAACAACGTGTGCAACGGCAAAGATTTCTGTATTTGTTCGCCAGTTTGAAAAATCAGGTCCAAACTTGCGAATGCATTCGCACGCATTTCCTTTGATGTTTCGTGAAAAACCGACAACAGTTGGGAACGCCGCAAACTAAGCGCCGAACGGCGAACATATTCGCAAACGCGTTCGTGGCCCCGTCCAAATTATTGTTTTGATTGTCGTTTGGTTCGTTGTTCTGTTTGTTGTTTGCTGACATGTTCAGGTCTGTACGAACCTTTAAGCAGAGCGTCGCCGCGCATCGCAGCACAGCGCCTTGCAGCAAAATTTTAATTCGCCTATGAGCGTTGCTACGCGTCATTGCTGCTTATGAACGTGATGCGCTGCCTGTTGACGAACAAGTGGAAATCACAAGGCGCCAAAGCGTACGGAGCAAGCAGCGACTTGAATATTTTATTAATGCCATTTCTTGCTGATTTGTTTGTGGAAGAGAAATGTAGAAATGAATAAACAGCGTATAAAATTCACCTTCTTCAAGTCCTATACGAAAAATATCTTGTACCTTGTTTCGTTTTTTTTTCTCTTTTGCTTTTTTATACTCATCGCAAATAGCTACTACAACTGGCAAGTTATCTGACGACGATAATGAGGTTGGGTTCATTT